>JABFQD010003627.1:0-12922 GCA_022817045.1 Psix sp. ZL-2020 | reverse complement strand
GATTATACATTTTTATTTTCTTTGGTGATAAATAATCTAATTGATTGTATATGAATATTAATTTAGTATTGAATATCTTTCAAGTGTTCTTTATTAATTTATTTTAATATTAAATCAGTCGTAATATTCGTTTTTGAAAGAAAAAATTAAAATAAAATACTATTTTTTTCTTATAAAAGAATTTCTAATCAAATCATAAGTTTTACCATCAGTTGGTAAGTTAAATTCCTTAGCGAACATTCTCGAAAACAATTGAACAAAACGAGCTATCGGAGCAACGACTTCGACCGGTCGCAATTCAATTGGTCCACGCGGCCACTCTGTTGCGTGGTGGCACGCGATTGGTTGTCGCTCTAAAAAGTGCTTCGTGTTAAATCGCCGGGGCCAGGCGGCCAAAGCAGTCTGACAGTCGGCGAGAAAACAACTCGAAGTAAAACCCAGACGTGGCTTTCGTCCAGGGGTCAAAATGAACAACAAAGTCATCTTTGTGACAGCTTTGTGCCTCCTCATTGGTAAGTCAATTATCCAGTTTCATGTCATATTTTTTATAATTATAAATGACGCTAAAGTATTAACCTTTACTGTACTCCGAAACTATTTTTTTTTTATCAAATTATTAAACTGTTGCAAAATCAGTTCATCTGTATGCTCCATCTGAAAAAGATTTTAATATTTTCTAAAACATTTAATGATCTTAAATTGCTATCAATTATGTTTTTCAGGTTTTGTTTCCGCTGAAAAGCTGGAAAATGAAGCCACTGTGGAACAAGATTTGGGAGCCAGCAGGGAAGGATCTAGAACAGGTAAATTAAATATTTATTGTCCTTATAAACCTGTTCATTAATGCTGATTTTCACTCTAAATTGTTTTTGTTCATATTAAAGTATTTAGAATTTGAAAGTAAAGTAAATTGTTACTTCGGAGCAATGTTCGCGCAGATAACTGTTTTACCAGCCATTATGTTAGCGTGGATTTTGTGTTCTGTATATTTACATACCAGTGTTGATTTAGATATCTAATAAACACTACGTGTCATATTTTAAATTTAGAAAAATATTATAAGATATTGATAATGTTTTTGGAAAATAATTATATCAATATATAACTGAAATAATGATGGTCGTAATAATTATATAATTGAACATTTATTTTACAATGTTAGCTTCTTTGAAAAAAATGCATCAAATTTAATTTTTTTTCGTAAATGGTTATAAACTAATGGTAAAAAACTATTATAATTTGATTCTTAAATTATCTAAAAAGTAGTATAAATAATTAAATGCTTAAATTTAATGAATAGAGACGATAAGCAGTTATGGTATTTTTAAATTAATCTTCACTAATTATAAACATATTACAGACCATGTGTTACTAAACGTAGATAATAAGAAATTAACATAAGATAAAAACTAATTTTAGATAACGACGAGCTTATTGACACTTCATATTAGTTAAGCCTTATGAAAGGAAAATATATGGGTTTTTATAAAAATGTTTCGTTTTTTCTTTTGTTATATAATTGAGTTTTCAAGTTAAGATATTTCTGTAAATATAATTGTAAAATGGAAAAACTAGACATTTTTTCATTTATATTTAATTGAATTTATGGAATAATCAATAAATGAAATTAATTATTCAATATAATAATTAAATTATTGTAATTAATCTAATTGCTCATTAAATCTAACATAAATAAAAAATACTTTATTCATTCGATTGATTTGATTTCAGAATCATTAATATATAAAAAGATTAAAATAATATCGCGATTAACTTTCTCTGAAAATTATATAACCAATATCAATATGTATTTTAACAGAGAAAACAAATATATTTATTTAAATTAACATAAATGTCATAAAAATTAATTTAAATATTTTATTTCAATATCACAAAACAAATATTTATTTAATTGATACAATTTTAATTAAAATATTTATCTTTTATTTTTTAGATGCCGAAGTAGTAGAACGAGAAGAAGAAGCCATCAAATTAGATGGTTTGAACGTGGCGCAAATGAAAGAACTCCGGAAGAAGGCCGAGAGTTTCCAGTTTCAGACGGAGGTGAATCGCATGATGAAATTGATCATCAATTCCCTCTACCGGAACAAAGACATCTTCTTGCGAGAGCTTATCTCTAATGCGTCTGATGCCATTGACAAAATCCGTCTCTTGTCTCTAACGGCAAAGAGCGTTCTGGAGTCCAACCCTGAACTATCGATACGTATCAAAGCTGACAAAGATAACAAAATCCTGACCATCAGTGACTCAGGTATTGGTATGACGAAGCAGGACTTGATTAACAACTTGGGTACCATCGCGAAGTCTGGTACTGCAGAATTTCTCGGAAAAATGCAAGAGGTGACGAACACACAAGAGATGAATGACATGATTGGAAAGTTCGGTGTGGGCTTTTACTCAGCTTTCCTCGTGGCAAATCGCGTGACCGTAACGACGAAACATAATGAAGACAAACAGTACATCTGGGACTCTGACAGCACCAGTTTCAGTATTGTGGAAGATCCGCGAGGTGATACATTGAAACGCGGAACCACAATCACTTTGCACATGAAAGACGAGGCTATGGATTTCTTAGAGGAGGAACAAGTCAAAGAATTGATCAAAAAGTACTCGCAGTTCATTAACTTCCCGATATATCTTTGGAGTAGCAAAACTGTCCAAGTTGAGGAGGAAGAATCAGAGGAGAAAGCTGAGGAGAAAACAGAGGAGAAGACAGAAGACAAGACTGAAGATGAAGATGCGAAAGTAGAGGAAGAGGAGGAACAGGAAAAACCAAAGAAAAAGATGATTGACAAGACGGTTTGGGACTGGGAATTGTTGAACGAAGCAAAACCCATCTGGACGCAAAAACCATCAGAGGTTACAAACAAAGAGTACAACGACTTCTACAAAGTCCTGACTAAGGACACTCAGGACCCGTTAGCAAAGATCCACTTTGTGGCAGAAGGCGAAGTGACTTTCAAGTCGCTGTTGTTCATTCCAAGGGTACAACCTAGCGAGAGCTTTAACCGATACGGCACAAAGACAGACAACATTAAGTTATACGTCCGCCGTGTGTTTATTACTGACAAGTTCAACGATATCATTCCAAACTACTTGTCTTTCATTCGTGGTATTATCGACAGCGATGATCTGCCCCTTAATGTGTCTCGAGAAAACCTTCAACAGCACAAATTGATCAAGATCATCAAGAAGAAGCTGATACGTAAAGTATTGGATATGATCAAGAAAATCTCTAAAGAGGAATATGACATCTTCTGGAAAGAGTATAGTACCAACATGAAATTGGGTGTGATGGAAGACCCACAGAACAGGGCCAGACTTTCCAAATTACTTAAGTTCAAATCGTCTACTCAAAAGGAACCAACCTTCCTCGCCGACTATGTTTCCAGGATGAAGCCCAAGCAATCGCACATCTACTATATCGCTGGTGCCTCAGAGGCTGAAGTGAAAAAATCACCGTTCGTTGAACGATTGAACAAGAAAGGCTATGAAGTACTGTACCTTACCGAACCTGTTGATGAGTACGCCATCTCTGCATTGCCGGAGTTTGATGGAAAGAAATTCCAGAATGTAGCGAAGGAAGGTTTCTCCCTGGATGACGAGAAAACCAAGAGCAAGACGGAAGAATTGAAGACCCACTTTGAGCCTTTGGTCAAATGGTTGAACGATAATATGAAAGACCATATTAGCAAAGCGCAAGTATCCGAGCGACTCACCAACTCGCCTTGCGCCCTGGTTGCGAGCATGTTCGGCTGGACCGGAAATATGGAGCGATTGGCGCTCTCTAATGCCCACCAGAAGGCCGATGATCCTCAGAAGAGCTATTATCTCAACCAGAAGAAGATTCTTGAAATCAACCCAAGACACCCACTTATTCGTGAATTGCTCAGGCGAGTCGAACATGACTCTGAGGATCCTGTCGCCAAAGACATGGCTACGATCATGTTCAACACTGCAACACTTAGATCTGGCTACATGTTAAGAGAAACCAGTGGATTTGCCGATAGTGTCGAAAGGCTTATGCGTACAAATCTTGGAATTCCATTAGACGAGGGAGTCGAAGTAGAAGAGGAGGAGGAGGAGGCTGAAACGTCCGAAGAAGGAACCGCGCAGGAAGTCAAAGAAGAGGAAGAGAAAGAAGACGAAGAGGAACACGATGAACTGTAGATTTTATAACATTTCTATGTGAGGACAAGACTTCGTTTGTACAGCGCCACCTGGGCGATTCGAAGTGAGCATAAAAAGAAAGTTCACGATTCGTCAAGTAGCGACTTTTTCTCTAAGGGGATACTCTGTATATTTATTCATGGTTACCTCGTGCAAGGACATTTGTGTCGGACAAAAATTTGCACAATTTTAGACAAGAGGGCAGCGGAAAGTGCTCCAATCGTCATTTTTCGTTTTCATTTGATTCTTCCATTAATTTTGTAGTGCTGTAATAAGCGCAGACTTGCGTTGCGTTGTGTGTTTGTAAATGTAAGAGTGTATTTAGCCGCTATACCACTTGTGAGAATGTACTTTATACAAGAGAAATAAAACTTGTGACACTACTTTCTTGTTATTTATTTCTTTTTTTGGAAATTGCATAACACAAAATAAAATATATCAACTCATTTTTTTTAATACTTTGAACCATACTGTTGCATAATTCAGACCTGTTTATGAAGGAATGACGTCATTTAAATGTCATAATTTCTATTTATATGTTTTTGAAGAAACTTAATAAAGTGACTCCAAAATGGTAATAAAAAGTTTTTATTGAAATCAATATATCTAAGATAAGAATTGCATACAAATCATGAAACTGAATTCGTAACTGGCTAACAAATTATAGTCCGATATTCAAACATCTCCGCTTATTCCTCTCAACATAATACAATTCATAAGTTTCTCTCCGACGAACAAAGAATAATGGCAAACGATATACATTTATCTCTATAAATTTATATATTCATCAATCCTCTTCTCTCCAAATTATATATTTGATTTCACGTACAATATATATCCATACATATATAAAAAAAGTGTTAAATCACGATTGGTGTTTCTGAAATCAGTTTCGGTTTGTTGACAAAATATGTCAATTGAAATTCATAAAAAGAAACTCGACAATCATGATCCAACTCTTCATTCCAATTTAATGATGCTGATAATTCTTCGTTATCATTAATGAAGCCAAGTTTTCGATTCGGCTTCACGATAATTATTTAACGCGCTTTTGTTGTCGCTGACGATAGATGTCGTTAACAGGAGGTGGTTGAAGATCCTCTTCATCACTTTCGTCACCTAGTCGAGATCTTCTTCGTTTAGAGCCAACGCTTAAACTGTCATTACTTTCGTCTACTATCCAGTGGACCGACTTCGTTAGGTCGAAGAGTTTAGTATCACAACCATTGTCAGCTACTGGTGGAGGCGCTAAATAAATAATGAATATAAAAATTAGTAGATGTTTCATCATATTACATTTTATGTTTTTTTTTATTATCTATTTTATAACAATGAATATTATAAAAAAGCAAATTATGTTTTACCATGATCAGGCAATTGAATTCTACTGAATACGTCCATTAGTAAATCAACAGCAACAAATGGACCTCTGAAACAGCCAGGAGGTGGCAGCATGGTACATAACTGAGCTGCGGCTGGTGGTAAAGGAAAAGAGCCACCTAAAAAAGTAAAATTATAACAAAAAATGTATTTTTGTAGACAAATATTTGTCTGCTTATAACATTATTTTTTCCTTATTATCTTAAATAAAAACAATTTAATGTGTATATAATTACCAGGTACAGGATGTTCGCCAGGTAAAGGATTGACTTTAGGTTTGAAGGGAATCATTTGTGATAAGTCTGGCTTAGGAAGAGCAGCGATAGTGACCTCTGGATCTGGTGCTCGTGGTAGTGTGCAAATTGAATTTCTTCCAATACTGGAAACGTCTTTATATCCAATAGAACGCAACTCCATAGGAGTGCATGGGTATAAATCTAAAAACTTATATCGATCGACCAACTGCGCAGTCTCTTTACCCTCAAATTCTTTTAGCTAAAACATTCATTGATACCATTATATTTTTTAATCGAATTTTGAAATTTCATAGAATATCATAAAATTTGTTGACCGAACTTACTTTTTCTAAAACCGCACTTCGTCTATTTTCAACTTTAACTATACTCGTCAAATCTCCGATGTTGGATTCAAATTCAAGAAACCGATTCCAGATATCACTAAAAAAATAATGTTTAAATAAAAGCTTTGTCACTTCTTGTTATTTATTTTATAAATTAAAAACTTACACTGATTTTTCAGGTTCTAAAGTACCCGAAGATAATACTCTTTCAAACAAAACTCTCGTATTATTGTCCTCTGTAACATAATGAAATATTAATAAGTTTATACTATGAAATTATTTAAATATTATAGTTTTATGAACTTATTATAGTTTTAATTCATACCATTCAAATGAGACAAATAGTCAATATAACATAGAATGTAATCAGGATTGTCGCCGAACTTTTTCAGTCCAAGTTCGAAAATACGAAACGCGATATTTTTGTCTTTGGTACAATAATATTCCATGAGAGCCGCCGCAACAAAGACGTGGTGTTTACACCTCTGATCTTCGCGTGCTCTTTTGAATACTGTTCTGGCTGACTTAATACCTTCTGCTCTTCTGGCAAATTTCATATATTGAACATAAGCCTGAAATAAAATCAAAATAGCAACATCAAAGCATCAAATAAATATAACATGAAAAACATTTTTTATCCAATTTAAATTCATATGTATTTTATTTAAACTTGCTTTACACAATTTTAAATTTAATTTATTTCAATGGAAAAATAAATAATCGTTCGAAACAAGAATTTGAAATACACCTACCAGGGTGGGATCGATGTCCGGAATGTCGAGTAACTTTTGATAAATCTGATGAACTTTTTCGTATCGCATTCTGCCCTCCTCATAGTCTGCATGTGCAAAATACAATAGCATGTTTTTCGACAGCAAGCCGCTAGTGGCTTTTTCAAACATGTTTGCAGCATCTTCACTTAAAGCCTTAGCTGCATTTACATCTCCTTTTTCAGTCAAGATCTTTGAACTGAGTTCGAGGAAATGAGCAGCTTGATGCCACACCGCCGGATGATGTCCCAAACAAAGTAAACATTGTTCAATAGCAAAAACCACTCGTTTTGCAACCAAAGAAGTATCTTCGGTCCTTAAAGGATTGCTACGTTCCCATGCAATATATTTTTTCCACAGTTCAACCTAAAAATAGATGAATTTTAAATAAATTAATTATAAATAAATAAATTATTAAATAATTTATGTATGCTAAATAATATCCTTAATGTTTCATATTGTTTAACTGAAATATCGAAATAATGTTTACCTGTTTAACTTCTTCCGGGTGTCCAGTGGGAGGAATGCTTGGAGCACTTCTGTTAAGGCCCCTTGTGACAGCTTCGAGTTCTTTGGCAACGCGGCGAGCGTTCATGTAATCTCGTGATCGTTCGATTGCCATTTTATCCGCTATAATTGGATTGATGTTTTGTTCGAACGCAATGTAGTCTTTCCAAAGTTGCTCCATATTTATCATCGGATTCACGATTCCTCGTTGGTATACCTTTTGCGAAACACACAAAAAATCAATAATAATAATAATGTTTGTATTTAATATTTATAAAATTTAATAAAATAATCCATATTACTGGATTAATTAAGTATATATTCTATTGTGATGAATATTTATTGATTCATAAGATTGAATTATAAATTTATATATTTTACATCGAAACGTAAATTATTTCACATTTTTATCTACGTTTGATTATTATTATTATTGAAGCTGGTCAAATTGAACCTCACCTTTCTAACTGCGCTAATTTTTTGATTTTCTGCATAAGAACCTTGTGCTTCGACTCCTTTTAAGAAAGTAACATAATCATTCCAAATGCAATACGAATGAATGTCCATACCGATTTTATCTAATGCAAAATCGTACGCCTTTGCCATTTTTTCTCTAAAAATATTTTTCATTAGTATTTTTAGCATGTTTATCTCTTGAAATTAAAAAGTGTGTCAAACCATAAATATCAAGTAAGACAAATGACCTAATTTATGACCATTTAAGTACATAGTATGTCCTTATTAGTGGCTGTCTTATTTTTGTAATCTTTAATAATGGGTATTATTTTAACATAAAATATTTAAAAACGGGTAAATTATCGAAATATTTTTAAAAAATAGTTTGGAAAACTATTTGAAAAGTTTGAAATTTGATTTATAAAAATAAAGTTGATCGAGCGTTGTCAATAATAAGGACATAAAGTTAATAAAAAAATTCACAATTAATTACGACTGTAGGAAATGTTTTCTTACGTCATAAATTCTATGATGTTTTGTATTATCTTGAAAGAAATGTTAAAAATATCAGAACTGGAAATGCAATGGAAAAACTTACTTATAAGTCGCGAGACTTGATTTAGTTTCTTTCACATAAGAAAGATACAATTTCCACAATTCAATATTCAAGATTTTTATGAGGCACCTTTGGAAGAGCTGTCGGACAAATAAAAAGTCATGAAAAATATATCCAGAGGCAAAAGTCACATTGCTGTTCACATTTGTCGCATTTTTTCTCTATTTTATTTTGACTTTTTGATACCTTACTTACCGAAAAAGGCATCATTCAAACTTTTACTAATCTAATATTTGATTTAAATACACCTTTTCTATAATTTTATAATATTTCAAGTTGTTCAATTGGGAGGATAATAATGGACAAATCATCGTTACTCAAAACACTTTATTTTGTGTGACATTTTTCAAATCATAGAGATTTTGAAAAAAAGAAGACGATAAAATAATCCCACTTTTTAAGTGTAGTTTTTGTAAAAATCTTTATTTCTCATTCTCAAATGATTGTTCTTAGTGGGACAAATCGATTTCCTACTTGGGATCAAGAAATAAGCGATCCCGAAAACGATTAAAGAAATAACACCAAATTTGGCAGCATCGAATGATATATATGTGTATGAATATAATTTTTTTAAGAAATCATAGAATTTGTTTTCCATCATTTTATGCTACCTTTTTGAACATTTGGAATATTGTAATTCCAAATGATCTCTAGGAAAAAAGGAGAGATAAAGTTAATAAACAAGACGTTGCAATTATTTTTTCCAAAATATCAAAGAAAATAAAATAGACGAAAAAATTCAAATAAATTGAATTATCAGTCGTGTATATGGAAAATAAAACTAGATAAAAATCGCGATTTTTGAAAGAATTTTGATGTTTTTCACCATAATTATGTTTTCGAAACAATAGTTTTTAATTGTTTGCTTGTTCATATTAATTCGCAATTATGTAAAAGGTAGGAAGATAAGGTGGAAAATCAGAAAGTCGACTTCTTTGATGAGAATCAATAATGAAATTTAAGTGACTTTTTTTTTATTCAACTACATTTGAACAAATGATTTATCATCGAAAGAAATCGACCTCCCGACTTTCACGAAAACAGCAATCAAACAATAAAATAAGTGACTTGCGGTGAAATAATGCTTTTTATTCACCTTTCAAATTTCTTTACTGTTGAAAAATCACATTGAAAAGTGACATAACATGACCGATATAAAAACATATAAATTAAAAGTGTATAATTTATTCGCACTTCCATATTTACATTTGCCTTAAAGCTACGTATCACAGCACAAGAAAATGTTTGACTGAAATATCAAATTACTCGATTAAAATCTTTGTATCTAAACAAACATAATAAAACAATCTCAATTTCATATTTCAGTCGAACAAGGTCAGAAATAAATTATTTGTAAAAAACCCTTTTTTATCGGTTTTTATTGAGTTTAACATACCTTTTCCACTTTTTCAAAGTTCCGCATTTTCATCTGAAATTTTTGATGTTTGATTAAAATTACTGTTTATGTAGTATAAACTAATTATTTTCTTTAAAGTATAAATTCAACAGTTCTATGTTTGATTACTTATTTCATCATCATAATATTGATAAAAACATAAATGAAATTACTTCTTGTTCAATATAAATCTTCCAATAACGTCCTGCTGAGGGAAAAACGGAGACAAGTTTTTCAAAAACTGGTCGAACCTCTGTGATAGGTCGATTTTGTGCTTCTCTGATGAGTATGCTCCAAGCTTCCAAGTCGTATGGACTTTCATCCACCGTCTTTTGTGCTCTTTGCAGCTTCTCATTTCCCCAGTCCTGAAACCAAATATAACCTCAATTTCTCCAAACAAAAACATTGACAATGATAAAATGAATATTCAATATTTTTATTTGTCAATTCCAAAATTACATTAAGCACCGACAAAAACATTGTTTTGAGGTTACTTTGAATAAGAATGACTGAGTTTAAATAAATGAAAGTGAGGTTAGGAAAAAGCTAAACATAGTTTATCTGTACTTACAAATTCTGCGTTTTCTTCTGTCATTGTTGATCTTGAATTTTGAACGTTTCTCAGAGGAGATTTAACGAGATAAACCTGGTTGTGTTTATTCCATAAAGGCTACGGATTTGTTCTTGATTGTGGTGTACCAAAACCTACGCTGTTTGCTCCGGTGGCTCGAATCTGGAAAATGGCTAGTTTCACGTTTCAGAGCGAGTCGACAGTTTCGTCATCGTAACGGTGACAGTTATTGTGAATACAGGCAGCGTCACGTGGTGTCCGATTAATGAACTAAAAAATGGAGCATCTTTTAAATGAATTGAAAAACTACTATTTTTTATTAACAAAAAAACCGTTTCAATTTAAAAAGTAAATAATATAAATAAAATATACATTAAACTTGTATAATTTGTTTTTCTGATTTCTTATATTCTAAATTTTACTTAATAGTTTGTAATGTTTTGACGCTGAGGTCTAATTTCTATCCTAACCAAGATGGCGCTTTCATCGGAGAACAAATGTTATCCCAAAAAGAACATTGTTTGTTGTTGATTACATCAAATAAGAAATGACGTAAAGAACGTCAAATAATTTTTGAATCGGTTTATAATTCATGTTTTAATAATGTCAAAATTGACGTTATTTTAAATGGTTGACAAAATATGGTAGCAAGGGAAAAGGCATTGTTGAAGCGTTGATGAATCTTCAGTTTCGACACGACTAAATAAATAAGCTTAGCTAATAAAAAAGGAAGATGTTGGGCACAGCTGGAAGATTGAGCTTGTTTTGCTTTCTGACAGCAGCGGTGCTTTCGGTTTTGCCGGAGCTCCTTTTGAGGTTGGAATTGCACGTATATCACGAATTCTTTACTAATATATGGCTTGTGCATGTCTGCCAGTATGCATTTTTGAATCTCCTCGTTCTGTTACCTTTTCGAGGATTCAGTTACCAGGTAATAAATAATTAAATAAATATTAAAGTAAACATAATTAAGTAAAATAATTAAATATTTCAAATTAAAAATTTCATCATAAATTAAAATACAAAAATATGTCATTCTCGTCTCCAAATTGATTTGATCAATATAAAATAAAATAAATTCAATACTTAAAATAAAAAAGTTCCAATTAATTATTGAAACAATTTTAGGTTGCAGTAAGGTCTTCATTTCTCGGCTACGCGTTTGGTCTGGGTCTGCTGATTTACTTAGTGTCTCCCACGTCATGGCAGATGTTTGGCATTTATGTCTGCGTGTTATCGTTTTTCCACTATTCGGAATTCCTGACCATTGCATGGATAAAACCCAAGGAAATCACCGTAGACAGTTTCATCTTGAACCACAGCATAGCGTACACGGTCGCAGCTTGCTCCAGCTGGCTCGAATTTCTTGTCGAACGATATTATCTTCCTGATATGAAGGAGCCTTCTTCCATTTCTTATTTCGGTGTTATATTGTGTATCGCGGGTGAACTTGTGCGCAAACTTGCCATGTTCACGGCCAGACACAATTTCAGTCACCTGGTGCAAAATGAAAAACAAGCTAATCATGAACTTGTTACTCATGGCATTTATAAACTCTGCAGACATCCCAGCTATGTTGGATGGTTTTATTGGTCTATTGGAACTCAGGTCTGAAATAGAGAATTTGAATTTTGTACTGTAAATAATTTTTTATAACTTATATTCATGGATAATCAATTTTTATGGATTATTTTGGTCGTAATTTTTAAATCAAATAATTGTGTTTAAACTATACAAGCTTTATTTTAATTGAATATATTTATTTAAATTAATATAGTTTGTTTTAGAGTAAATGATTTTTATTTCATGTAATTTATGTAATTTCAGTTGATCTTGCAAAACCCATTCTGCTTTCTGGCATACGCTTGGACATCATGGAAGTTTTTTCATCAGCGAATTTTCATGGAAGAAATTACACTGCTGAATTTTTTTGGGGAGGATTACATTGATTACCAACAAAAAGTGAGCACTGGGTTGCCGTTTATTTATGGATATCCAATAAAGAAGTCAGAAATTAGTGGCGAATGAAGAGTGTAAATGAATGTATAAACATACATGTATATATGTTGAGAGAAGCACAAAAAGGAAACTTGATGCAAGTCAATGTACATTTGTGTATAAATGTTGATCTTCCATTCAGTAGATCGAACTACGTTAGTTGAGATGAATTTTTTGTTATGTGAATTCAATGAATTCGAATGAGTTTGCTGTTAAATGTCATCTTCGACAATGAGGTGTGCCATAGCCCATGAAAATAAAGCAATAATGTGAAATAATCATAAAGAATAAATTCATGTTGAAATTCATTTGGTTGACTTATTTTTACACATCAAATATTTTATGAATTATAAATAGATAAATTATTATTGTAGATAATTAGTGATAACAAATATCTATTTGCAAAGCTAGCTAATTATAATGCCATTATAAAATGATTATATAAAAAGTATAATAC
>JABFQD010003626.1:0-12922 GCA_022817045.1 Psix sp. ZL-2020 | reverse complement strand
GTACATATTTTATTTTTATTTAAAGAAAGACAGAAAAAAGTTATGTATATTTCATCAGTAAAACGTGAAACAGGAAGTTGTGAAGATTACGGAAAACAATGAAAAAGTGATTTTCAATTTGTTATAAATATACATTACCATTACTTTTAAAAATTTTTCCAGGAAAACTCTGAATTCTTCGAGTATTCTTTCAATTTTTCTTTTTATAAAATAATGTTGATATTTTGCATCTTAGTAAAATTTTATTTTTTCCATATGATTTTATAATGTACTTAATAAAGTTTAGAAAATAAGAAAATAGAAAAAACGTTAATAAATGTATACATATGCAAAGTAAAAGATTGATACTAAAATTGACGAAAATATTACAAACTTGGCAAATGTTATAAAAAAACTAGCTATACTAACTATCATATTTGTCATAAAATATATGAGAAATAAAATTAAAAAGAAAATTATAACTAATCTAATTATCTAATTAATAAATAAAATTCGATAAACTGATCACAGTCAACGCTGAACACGTCAGTTCTGGTTCATTGCTCATGAATAACCATATTCGTTAAGCTAACACTGGTAGACTGGTTGACTAACATTTACTTTCCCGCGTTCTCTACGCTTAATTGCGCTGCCGACAGGTAGCGCTTGCGTGGCTTGTTCTAGTTGGTGCGACTGTTTCGTGGACGTGACGGGACATTCAGCTGCAGTTTCAGCCAATTGTCAATTTGTGATTAACAATTGTTCAACGTCGGAGCAGCGTCGTGAGCCGGACCAGACTGACTGGTCGGTTAAAACGAGCTAAATCGAAACTCGACGACCGGCCGGCCGTGTGACCGCTAAGGCAGACTTGAGACCTCGACGGACCGCGCGCACGACCACGCGTTCTCAGCAGCCGTTCGAGCCAGGTCGACGACGCGCAGCGACACTGCCCAGCCATGTCCGACGAGGCGCGACGTCGCCGCAAACCGCGGCTTTCGCACGGTTCAGACGATCTCTCAGATTCCTATGACGAGGATCTTAACACGACGAAGGAAACCCAGGTAATTCGCCAATTTCAAACGTGAAACCGGATCCCTCTAATTTCAGGTCATCGTGTACGTCTGCCAATCGCAACCTAGAAGTCGCATTTCTCGCTTTATTCGTGTCACTAGATTGTTTAAATAAAGTCAAATAATCATGTCGGTCGCCTGAGACGTATTTGACAACAGATACCGAACAATGTTAACTGGCACGTCATTGACGTAATTGGAACGATTAACATTGTTATATTTTTCTAATCATTATTGCTGATTTTTCTCTTTTTGTCATTTCTGTTTTATCGCAACATAACCGAGATTTAAAAACACATTTTCTTATTTTGCTTCTTTTTTTTTTAACTGCATTGACGCAGGTAGTAGTGATGACTATCAGCCGTATTAGCATATATAGACGAGAGATTACAGTGCCACTGGTAATAAATAAGGTTCTGGTCTAATTACGAGCGGCTTCGGTGTATCGAATGTTTCCATGTCTGTTCCCATTTTGTCAATCATGCGGCTTATCAGTGAGAAAATTAACGTGTCCGCTGGAAAGTCGCGAAACGAAATCGCGATAGCGAACTTTCAAGTCGCGTTTTTATCCGAGACCTGCTAAAAGGTTGTTTACAATAAAAAGCTTTTGCATCTGCCGGCCGGGAGAGTACGCTTTAACGGTTCTTCCAGTGGAATTTGTGAAAGTTTACATTTTTCTACAATAATTATATTTAGATCAAATTCTCGGTGACATTCATATCTGAAACTAATAAGATAGCGATCGTAAAATAGGAAATTCAATTCATTTTAATAAGCTAATTTCAAATTAGATTTGTATTTGTATATTCGAAGATAGATTTTAAATTTTCACTATTGGATTTCAGAGTAGCGAACATACCGAGGATCGTCACGATTCGGAATATGATACAGCAGGAACAGACTCGAATTCAGAGTCCCAGGACGGTGCTCAGAGAGAGAGTGGCGACGGTCAGGAAGAAGAGCAGCCTAAGAAGAAGCTTGATGACGACGAAGACCGGCGTAACCCGCAGTACATTCCTAAACGAGGAACCTTCTATGAACACGATGACCGAACTGCCGAGGAAGCAGAAGACGCTGCTACGGAAACACCTCCAGAGAGAGAGGTAAAGGAAAAAAAGGTGTGGAAAGATAAGGAGGATCGATGGGATCATGACAGATATAACGACGAGGAACAAGCTCCAAAGAGCCACGAGGAACTCATTGCTATCTATGGGTATGATATAAGGAATGAGGAGGGGCCGCCTCGGGCAAGAAGGAGAAGAAGATATGGGTAAGTTTAGGTTGAGAGGAAGAGACAGAAAGAGAGAGAGACAAGTTGAGGGTCGATTGGACAGATTTTAATTCTCTTTTTTTTCCAGACGAGGACCTAATAAGTACACTCGTAATTGGGAGGATGAAAACGCGTACGGAAAAATGGCGAGCTCAAATAGCTCCAAGGGCAGCAGGAGAGTTAATCGCAGCGGCGAAGAATTCCCGGCTCTAAATTCTAAAAATAAGGTGATTTTCTATTTTCTCAGTAGGGTAGGGAGATCTGTTTTGATTTCGTTACGATGAGAAGTGACAGTGATGATGTTAATTCAAAATACTCATATTTTGATGAATTTGGTAGGATTTATTATTTTACAAGCTTCTGAGAATGATAATATACATTTTCACAGATAAAAATGTGATAATATAAATTTAAATTCTCTGTTGGACAATTAAAAGTAAATGAAAAAACTTTAACTTTGGTTAGATAATAATTATATTTACTCTCGTGCAGAAAATTGAATATTATTTAGTTGTAAGAATTAAAATAATTATTAGATACTATTTTACTATATGAATTTTTTAAAAAAATTGTCTAAAAGTTTTCGATTCAATAACAATTTTTTTAAAGATGATTAAAAATTTTTTATTTAGAGTTTGTATTTAGAAAGTATTTTGTTGGTTAGATAGGTAGATTATTGACAACAATATTTTGATATCAGTTGAATAGTACAATAGTTTGTAAATCATTTACTTTAAATACTGATAAAGCTAGAAAACAAAAATGCATGAACATTCAAATTTGAAAATATTTTTATCATAAACATTTTTGAAGAATTGTGAATTAGTTAAAATACAAAATTAAAAAAAAATATGATTCTTTAAATCAAATGAAATTTTATTTATTCTTTTAATTTGATTATTTAACAAATAAATCAATTTCTAATAGAAAATTAAATAAAATAATAAATAAATAAACAAAATAATTTCATATAGGTGTACAAAGAATGGTTAAAAACTGAATTGATGCTGTGATATGTAGTTTATTTATGTACTTCATTTCATTAATTATTGGATATATACCATTTTACAAAAAAGGAAGATAACATAATAACAGTATAAAGATTGTACAATTGGAAGAGATATGTTTTAAATCACTTAAAGAATATTCATGCTTTTTTATTAAACTATTAATATAGATTTTACTACAGCAAATGGCTATACTTGAAAAATTTGATTTTGATTTATTATTTTGTACATACAATTTTTGAAACTGTTTTTCTGTTTTAAATTAAAGATAATTACATTTAGTTTTTAAGTGGTTTTGAAATGAGAAATACTATATCTATATTTATTATTTCATAAATCTTTGCAATCCAATATCTTGGTTTCTATATAATAAAATTTTAATGAGATTTTTGTAAGAGAAATGTATTAGCTTTAGATAGAAGTTATTTTTCATCATAAAAACTCAACAGTGAGCATTATTAACTTTTAACTATTTTACATGTTTTGCTACTAATACGAATTTTGTGTGTTTTTTAAATTTTTTATTTTACATGAATAAATTAACACATTGATCAAATACAAATTTGTTTTAATATTTTTGTTGAATAAAATAAAATTCTTTAAGTTGACATATTAAAATTGTATTTACTATTACATTTTAAAAGTAATGTTTGATATTAAAATAACAAACTACATTTGTTACTGAATCTTATTTTATTTAAATAATTTATAAATCTTTACTTAAAATCATATTTTAGAAACAATTTCATGTAGTGGTACATCCATATCATATATGAAAGTAAATTTAAAATAATAATTTTCATCATTTTTTCAGGATGCTTCAGTAAAAGTTGAAGAGCCCGTAATATCATCTGCCTGGTATAATAACAAAAATAAATCGCAGACTAAACAACAAAATTTCCCGCTTTTGCAAAATCAAAAAGAAACAGACAAAACTAAACCAGCGAAATCCATCAATAATCAACAGTAAGTATCTGAAAATTCTAATTCCTTCAATATTAAATTTTCATGTCATTCGATTATACCTAACTTATATATATTTTTTGGAATTTAATATTTAAACAATTTTCAGAGTTGAAAACAAAGTGATAAATGATCAAAACAATGTTCTTCGAAAGAAAGATGTCAAAGCACCGACACAGATGGAGAGTCCCAATGATAACACGACTAGAAATGCATCTGGCAACAATTTAACGAGCCAAGAAAAGATGACGCCGAGCGTTAAAGTAGTTTCTCGTGAAAACAAACGGTTCTCACAAGAAACCCAAGTGAGGAGTCGCGGGCGTGGGTACAAGGCCAATCAGAACAACAATATTATCAATAAAATGTCCCCGACAGACAATAAAATGAAAGGCAGAGGCACGGTTCCTAATGTTATTGAAAACAAGAGGATGAGTGTTCAAAATGTCGAGGAACAGCAGCAACAACTTGTTCATGATATGAAACAAGTGCATGTCAGTGATAACACTTTTAATCACGCGAGACAAAACAGTAAGTTAATGTTAACACAAAATTTGAGTATTAAAATGATGAAGAAATTAATAAAAAAAAATAATGTGCTTAGTTTATGATCAAATTTTATATTTTGAAATAGTATATTTTGCAAAAAATGAATAAGATGAATTTTTACTCCCCAAGATGAAAGTAGATAGGGTCACACAAAAGATATATTCATTCGAAAGCTTAGTTTTCTGATCCCTAGAAGTTTATAACAAGAAATTTATTTATTTATAGAAAAAATATTAGTTTGCAATAGATAAAAAATTAAGCACTATAAAAACATTAATAATTAGGAAAACATTTTTAAAGAAACCATTGGAAAAAAATTAAAAATCCGCACAGTTTTCTGTTTGTTTCAAACAATAAAAATAAAATTCATCTATTATTTATCCATTATTTCTAATATATCTATCTATTTTTGTTATCAGAGCACTTTTATACGCAATCGTCTAGTCAGCAAAGAACAAGTACAGGATCATCGACACGAATGCAGCCACCTCATCAACAAGCGCAAATAACATCTCAGCAAAAACACTCGCCACAGCAGCCACAGCAACCTCAGTCACAGCAGCAACAGGCTGATGTTTCTGGTAACAGACCTAAGCGATATTCGAGTTTGAGACAGAGACCTCAAATCCCTGAGGGACCAGCGCAGCAGAATTATCAACCTCAACCTCAGCCCCAACAACATGGATACTATACTACTCAAGGTATTTTTTATAACGAAATTTCCATTTCGCCATTAAACAAAATGAAAGTAACTCAACATTTCCGACACTTGAAATTTGTCAAATTTATTGACATTTATATTTTCCAATAGCAAATTTTCGTTAACTGTAATTTCAGTTTCCTTATTTTCTTCCACTGACATGAAAAAGAATGAAGTAATATAAAGTTACCCTGAAATATCATAAAACAGAGTTCCGGAGAAAATATCTTGTAAAATATGGAACGTTATATTGCAACATCAAAGAAGCGTTATTGGATGAAATAAAGAATGAAAATATGAAAAAGGTGTTTGTTCTCTGGGCGCTGATTTATGATGTTAATTGTACAAGTCGGCAATAAATTTTGTTGCTATGGCTAGGTGGCTTTTCATAGTGAAATCATTTACATAAAGTTCTAATATAATTTGTAATGTTGGTAGAACGATGGTATAATGTTACAACTCCGTAGATAATTACACTTAACATTTGATATGACTGATTTGCATGTGCTTTATGCTTGATTGATTGAAATAATACTGGACTATTGTATTCACATGTACATAGCTGGAAATTCGCGAGGGGTCTTGGATTCTCAAGGTACGTTTGATAACACTTAAACAGATGCTTTAGCACTTTTAGTACAATTTATGAACACTCTAAAATTCAAATTGAAAATTTTAAATGACTATTGTCAATTTTAATTCAAGTTAATTTATAAACTGAATGTCGTTTATACTCCAGAATCTGTATAATGCATGAGACACCATTTTTAGGATATCCGCCAGCTCATTATGAACAGGCGCCACCGGTGACTCCGGCGACAGGACCGATGAATGCGCAGCCAGTTCTTCCAATGGCTCCCCCTGGTGCTCAGCCAGCGAGTTACCCTCCACCACCGTTCCTCGTTCCTCCGCCGCAGTTTATACCACCACAGACAGCGCCACCTAGTCTAATCAATTACGTACCTGCGCCGAACGGACCTTCCTTCCAAAATTATCAGGGCTACCAAGGCTACAATCCTGCAGTACAGGTACATGAACAGGTTGATTATGTTCAGGTACATCTTTAACATAATTATCATTTTGATGTATCTTGAAGTAATTTTTAATATAAAGTGTTGAAATATATAATAAGATCGATAAAATTATCATATATAAAATATATGGTATATATATGGTATAATCTAAAAATCATCCCAATTGAATTGATTATAGTCCATTATTTAATTATATTAAAATTAAATCTTAATTGTTTTTAACAGCAGGGTCCACCTCCACCGCCACAAGAGCTCTTCCAACCACAAGGATGCACTTACTATAGTCCTGCGCAGCAGCAGCAACAACAAGCACCACCTCAGCAATCAGCTCCGGTGCGAAGACCGAAAGCCATTCCGATTTTGCCCCCACCCGAGAACCAACAGAGTCCTCAGCCAGGCAAAGGTCGAGGTAGACCTACTGCCTCTCAACAGAATTCAAATCAACGTCCTGGGCTTGCGCAGACAGAACAATCTCAAACACAGTACTCGGTCGAAGCTCAGTCTGAAACCCTGTATCAATCTGAAGCTCAGTTCCAAGCCGAACCTCAATTCCAATCCGAAAATCAGTTACAAACTGAAATTCAATTTCAACAGGAAATTCAAACACAACCAGAACCTACATCCGAGTCTCCAGTCAAGTTGCAATCAGAACCTCCACCAGAATCTTATCCCCAAACTGAAATTGAATCTAAAATAGAACCCAAATCCGAATTTGAACCTAAATCTGAAAATGAAGCCTCATTAAATGAATCTCCGGTGGAACCAATAAAAGAATCTGTTCCAATAATCAGCGAGCCTGAAGTCGCTTCCATAAAAAATACAGTTGTAAGTGAAGTGACAACATCGTTGCCTACAGAAAATGTAACAAATGCAGAAATTGAGCCCGTGAAACAGGTGGTTGCTGACGTCGCAGAGGCCGTGAGTGAAACGGAGAAGCTGAGTTTACCACTCATTAATGAGAGTACCATGATCAAAAATGAAGCAGAAGGCGCGAGTGTCGCGCATGAAAGCCCCGTAGTTGAGGAGGCGGCGGCTTAATCGACTGAACTCTGTGATGTTAGCATCGAGTTGTGGCTGGCGATCGAGGCGCCACCTGCACTCGCCGCGAAAGCATTTGCGACGTTGATGTCGACCTTTTTCACGTTTCAACAAACTAATTTGTATAATCGTACACTCAAGTTATATACTGTACAATTGCTATATACAGTTGTAATCGCTTTTATAGCTCAAAAGTTAATGTACATATTGTGGTTGTAACAATATCGAGGTGTTTCTTTTTGCGTTGCGACCGATATTTCGCGAGTCATTTTGTAACGTCAGAATTTGCGTGTAATTCCTAAAGCAATACTCACGCGATTTTTGTTTGTACATAAAAATTGATTCTCATTAGGTTCCTTTTCGATTTGAGCTTTCGGTTTCATAGGCGCGGAAACACGAAAGACACAGAGACACGAGAAACACGAGAAACACTTGCATCATTGTAACAAAGAGGGCTTGCGATTTATTTTTTAAACACTTTATCCCAGAGCATAGAATTGACTAAACCATGATTATGTAACTTTAGATTCTGACGGGATCTTTTGACAAATAGTCGTCGACTATTCCAGAAGTCCCGCAGTTATTAATATATACTTTGCGTAACTCGGTTCTTTTCTTTTTAGTGCGCTTTGTTCAAAGGCGAGATCAAGACCTGTAACTGCTATTCATACATAAACAAGAATGAATGGAAATAATTCTGACTAATGTCTATTATGTAATGCATACATATTTTGTATTTTATAGTTGTTTAACCATACTTGCGCAAGTGTACCATACAATTCGATCACGATGTTCTAGGGAAAATATAACAAATTCTTATCTCTAAATGTTGATGTTTGATTTTTCCGCAACAGAAATTATAAACTCGAGCTCTTATAAAGAACCTCTTTATTTATTTGTGACATTTCTTCCTTTTTCATTGTTACATACAGTAATACTTTGTTATGGCATAAGTTTTTTCTTCTTTTCTCCTTGTCCACTATTTACAAGTACAGATACTTTTTGTTAAATGTTTTTGTCTTCATTTTTATTTCATCGCTGCTTATTCGATGCCGTGATCACCACGCCGCTCAAGGGTATTACTTCAGTACTCTGATGCATGTTATTGTTCGTATTAATGGATCTCAGCGTTGGCATCGATCGCAATCGGCGCGAATACGTTGTGCCGGATTTGTTCGTTAGACGACTACCCTGTGATCGATTTTGCCATCGGAAAGTCTTTTTGAATTCCTTGCGAAATTTACCTGTAATTTAAGAAACATTTACGTCATATAATCATCAATTCATTTAAAAAATTAATGCAATTCATTAAGTTTTGTTTAAAAATTCTATGATGAAAGTTCGAAATTTGTCTCTAAACTGAACAAATCTTTATTATGACACAAAAAATATCATAGATTCGAGTAAGATTAATGAAATTTAAACACTATTCACTTGGATTTATGTTATTCTCCTGGATAAGTTAATAATAATTTGATAAAATTGATTGATTTCAAATTTCGATACATGATACGATTATAATTTAAAATCAGAGAATACAGAAATCAAATATCGAACTCATGTATATGATATATTAATATATCATATATGATAGCTTTTCTTGAACTTCGAAAATCATTGAGAAAATTTAAAAGAAGAAATCACCTTCTTGAATTTGTATAAATTTTATATTAGGAAATGTTTAAATTTTGAGAGATCCACAATTCTCTAATTATTAATTTGAAAAGTAATTATACATACATAACGTTACAGCTCATTAAATTTTACCTGAAGCATTCATTATATTTGAACAGTTTTTCCATTGTTTATGATTATTTTTTATAGTTTATGAATGAAAGAAAAAACAATACAAGCGATAGATTATTATCTGTAACACTGACATTCCAGTTAATTAATTTAATAAGAAATAACGATAATTAAACTAATTATTGGCTCGACTGATAAATTTTCACTCGAAGCGTTCATTATATTCAGCTCAGTTTTCTCTAATTAATGATTTCCAAAGTCCATGCGTTGAGTGAAAAGTATAAGCTTATGATGATGAATGTGTACACACTCGTTAGAATAAATACTACCGCCTTATCAGGAAATTATAATAGCATTGTCATCAACAGGAACGAAAATGTTTGTTGTGATTTCCAACTAATCTATTAAAATGAATGAGAGGTTTTTCTTTTCATTCAAACTGGAATACATTTTACATTGAGGTGGTAATGTCGTTATACTCAAGCTCCAATTTTTGAATTGTTATAGTTCAAAAGTTTTTGAATATTTAAAATAATACATTGTGCATTGTTACTTGACATTAAATTTGATTGTTCAATATAATTGATAGTATGTAAAATAGTACAGATAGTTAATGCGAGAATAATAATGAAATAAATACTTTAATATTAGAATGACTGAAGTAGTCATTTTACTATTGATTTCTCTTTTTATCGCATTAAACAGATGGTCTTCTTGTCTTTTTTTAAAGTTATTTTAATTGTTCAGTTTTAAATAATATTATTAAGAGGTTGTCAAAACCGTTTTTAGGTTAGTTTAGGGACTTTTTAATTTGCATTATTTTCATAAAATAATTATCAATTTTAATGAGTACATCGATTCTTTATAAATGAGAAAATATAGTGATGTTTTGTATTTTATTTTATTTTATAAGACCTAATTTAGACGTGTTTTTTCACTTCAAACTCCGCTATTTAAATCTTCTATAGGACTTATGTTATAAAAGTAATAGAATTGACGTATGGTCTGTAATTGGATTTAAATATTACCATTTTCATTTAATCTTGAAAGTCTGTAATTTCGGTAATTTTGTCTTTAACATTCTCTTAATAGAAATTTAATTTTTAGTATTGTTGCAATATAAAAGAGCTAAATTACACGTAAGTTAAATAAGAATTTATATTATGTATTTATTTTGCTTATATTACACTGATTAATAAGATGGGATGCCGAATTTTTCACAAAAAACTTTATCGTGCCAGTATTTTTTTATAGAGAAAATAAAAGTTTAGAATCACCTCTTTAAAATGGTTACTTTAAAAGTAAAACTTGATACGAGATAGCTCTTATGAGAAAAATTAAAAAAAATTTTTTTCTTTAAATTTTTGTATCAACTTGTACTTAATTTATAGAAAAAAGAATATATTTGGCTAATTCTAAATTCAGATGATGAACATTTATCGTTAGCTAAAAATAGAAATTTTTATCATAGGTTAATTGAAATTTTATTGCAATACATAGAATTCAATCTGTTGCCCAAAATAAGAAAAATGTATGTTTTTTAATTGGTCCTAATTTATTGAAATCTTATAGGATTTAACGAAATAAATGTTCTATTATTTTGTGTATATTTTTAATTTGATGAAAAAATTAATAAAAAGCCGATTAGATATATTATTGCAATGGTGGGAGGGGGGAAAGAAGGGGGGAGGCTGTACGTTTGGATTTCGATAAACGTATCGATTGTTCAATACGTTTTTATAATATTTTTCAAAAAGTAACTTTGTTTGAAATTGACTTCTTGAAAATATCGTTAAAACAATTATTTTGTTTAAAATAGTGTAAATTGATTTCTTTTGATTTGTACAATTCTTATTTATACATACTGTACAATAATAAATAAATTCTATGAATTTTAAAAATTAATATGAACTTTTATAATTTTCATATAACTAATTATTAAAATTCTTTCTAAACTTATACATTTTGTCACATCACTGCGTAAAATAGTATCTGAATTAAAGATTTTTTTTTGTTTTATTAAGTATAATCTAAAACTGAGAACAAATGAATTTAGGCCGTTTTCTTAAGTAGCTTTTTAAGGAAATGAAAATTAATTGATAAAACAAGTATGAAAAATGATAATAAAAACTGTAAGATGTGTGCTTTTTGTTACATTACTTCTAAATTTATTACTACTGCATGTATTAAAATTTCTTCCAATAGTTTACATATCTTAATTTTGATAAAAAACAATTTATTAAATTTTCTGTTATGAATTTCTTGAGAGATTTTTTTTTAATTTAATTTTATTTAATTTAATTTAATCTTTGAATATTAAGTAATATAGTAAATTAATAATAAATTCTTAGGAAAAAAATCAATTTTTGAATGGAATTCGATTTATTATAATATTTTTATATTTATTAATAAGTGTAAAATAAACAATGAAGCTACTTTATTCTATAGTTTATATTAAAAAAACATCTTTATATACAGACGGAGGAAAATAACGCCTTACTAGTTTTGTATATCTTATTGAAGTTGAAAGACTAATAAGTAAAATGACTCAACAGTACTATTTCATGCTACTTTAAAGCTTCTAACTTTGAATATCTGAATTCTGATTCCAGACAGATTAGTTATGTTCGAAATTAAGTCAGCAAAAGTCTTAAATATTTATTTAAGACATCAAATATTTTGTAGACTGAACATTTCATTTCGCGTTTTTCTAGTAAAAGATAGCACGTTTTTTAAAATTCGTTTAAAGCAATTTAATCGTTTGTAAAAATATCACGATTTAAACTTGACTCTACTAAAAGCTGTGAAGAAGTTCTTTTATTGTATTGACATGCACAATTGTAACTACTTGAGGGTGAAATAAAAAAAGATTGTAATTTAAAATTGACATAATTTCATTTTTTGATGTTTTCCCTTGATAAATTTTATTTATTCACTCTAAAATGGGGGATAAAATATTTTAACCTGTAACTATGAAGTACAGACAAATCACGCTAACAATGAGCATTAGTGGTAAAGTAATCATTTCGATAGCTCGACAAAAGACAGGAAGTCAGAAAAATGAGTTTCAGTTCTCATGTTAACCTTTATCCGATCGAGTTGTTTTTATATCTTAGCTGCTCTTTAAAGTTGTTCTCAAACTTTTTTCCTAATAACTCTAATGGACTCATCTTTGATGAATAAAGTCTAAAAAAGAAAAAAACTTCAATAAATATATTTGATTGAAAACAATTACAGAAAATGGAAAATTTACTTAACACTCAGTTTTCAGCTTGATTTAAACAAATCGAATGATAGATATTGTATTTGTTAGAAATTTAACTCGATCTATGGTATCTTCTATTCTTTCCCTATTAAAAATTGAGTAATATATATTTTAATTTAATAAAAATTAAAAATGATAATTTTATGATTGTTCATGCATTTATAAACCTTTTCATAAAAATTACAAAAAAGAGTACAAAAAAGAGTACAAAAAATATACGTCATGATAACAATGCAGTTTTTTACACATATTTGAAGGGTTGAAAGAAAATTATCTGGCAATATATTCATAGCTCTATCAGCGT
>JABFQD010003625.1:0-12922 GCA_022817045.1 Psix sp. ZL-2020 | reverse complement strand
ACGTGAAATATCTTGAGATGAACTAAAAAATTACATTAAAATTCAAATCGCGAAAAAAGTAACCGTTTATTTTTTTTAGCAATAAATATTGATTTTCAGAAAAAC
Source organism: Psix sp. ZL-2020 (assembly GCA_022817045.1). Classification (NCBI taxonomy): domain Eukaryota; kingdom Metazoa; phylum Arthropoda; class Insecta; order Hymenoptera; family Scelionidae; genus Psix; species Psix sp. ZL-2020. The sequence continues at coordinate 12,817 of JABFQD010003625.1, read as the reverse complement.
TGATAAATACAAAAAAGATGCCAATTCTTTGACGCAACATCACAGTATTTTTTATTTCTTGATTTGAGCCATTTTTATGTTTTAACAAATTCCCTCGATCTAGGAAAAGGTTTACGGCACATTCGAGCGCAGATACCCTTTTAGAATCCGGGCGTTCCATTCATAATAGCACATGAAAATCAAGATATGGAAAAATGAACTAAACGCAAAATTTGGAACGCGCGTTGGACAGAATGATGGTAAAAAATACCGATTCTCCTTCTGCGGAGAGGAGGAATAGCAGCGATGTTACACACCCCCGGCCATGGACGTTCGCGGAACGTCCAGAAGACGTCACGACTAAACAGAAGGTCAGGCTTGGTGTGATCAGAATAATAAGTCAGTTTTTAATTTTTGACAAATAGAGGTTTTATTTAGTATATCTAAATACAGGTATTTTAAGCACAATCATTATCGAAGTTCGACACGTGAGTACAGAGGTCCAGGTCCTTCCAGGATGTCACGTCGAACGGTTACCTTGCGAACACCGTTTTGTGTCCATGTGAAAATGAGCTTGCCGCCCTCAATGCGCTCCTTTCAGACACGGTTGCGTTGAACAACGCGTTCGTCCACCTGGACGCGATAGTGGCGAACGATTCCGCCGTCCCATGGCACTAAGATGTGCTCGTCTTGGTACGTAGTTCTTGGCGGAGGAGTTCGACCGCCGTAAGCCGGCAGGAATATGGCCGGCGGAACAACCGGAGTGGCCATCAATGGTCGAGTCGGAGCTGGAGAAGGTGGAGGCAAGGTTGTTGCTGCGTTGGTGCTCGTAATTGCGTGCCTGTTCGCCACTGCTGTCAGAGGTTGAAGGACGTGGTACGAACTTGGTCGGAGACGTCGGCGCTAATGGTTTTGGTTTGGGAGGGATCGTGCTTGTCTTTGATCCCAGTGTGAGTTTCCGTGGAGTTGCCGAAGTGTCTTGACTAATCAAGTTAGTCATCCATTTAGCCTTGGAGGTTGCGAAAGGCGGTTTGTACGGGTGTCGGCGCTTTCCAAGCAGAATAATGGGCCCGATAGGCGATATTTTGGTGACGGCAGGAGACGTTGAGGCGACTATGTTAGAAGAGCTGGCGAGAGCAGTGTATTTCTCTGATTCCACGAATTCGCTAATGGTATTTTTTAGTTTCTGTATGATGGTTTCGGTTTTGAGTGTATGTAAACATTGTCCATTCTGAAGTTTTGAATTTCATCACCCTGCAGAATTTTTGGCGAACGAATATTTTATTTGGCAGCCAGGGTTCGATATTTTATTTGGCAGCCAGGGCTTGCAGACGAATTCGTCTGCAAGCCCGTGACCGATGCTAGTGGCTATAGAGGCCCTATAGCTTTTCTTCGTAGTGGAACGTCGTTTGTCTTGGCGAACGATTACAGTCGCGGCCATAATTAAACAGTTTTTGCGTCTTGTTAAGGACACTTGCGGACATAGATACAGTTTAACGTCGTGTCTAGGACGAGTTTTACCGACATTCAGAGGGTCGGTGTGTATTTATTGTTTCTCATCGATTGGCAATTTGCAGATTTGGGTGATTGGGCGTTGGTAAGTACGGTCTCGTACTTTTACCATTACCTCTCGAATCAAGCCATCTCGCCCTGCGGTCGTGGCGGTGATTCGGCCAAGACCCCAGTAGCATGGCGGCGTGTTTGGATTTCTCACCAAGACAATGTCACCAACTTGAAGTGGGCTGCGCTGATCATGCCACTTGACTCGAGATTGCAACTTGGTAAGATAGTAATCATGCCATATGGCCCACAGTAGCTGAACTTTTTGCGTTACCGTCTGCCAACGAGAGATGACGGTTTTCTCAGTTAGGTGAGAAAACTCGGCGTGACAGCGAGAGGGTATTCGTGTTGGTAGTCTTGCACCAACTGATGAAGCGTTCTTATTGACAAATAAGGCGCCAGTTTTGTACCGTATATGACGGCGTTCAAAGTGGATGTGCTCACTTTTTCGTCGTGGGGGCGGCGTCAGAGAATACACTGTAAGTGGCGATCGTCCTTGTGAATCAAAATTTGTCGGAACATTTTTTCAATGTCGGTCGTCATTGCGTAACGGTAAGTACGCCAATGGAGAATGATGGCCGCAATGTCCGTTTGGAGTTTCGGCCCAGCCGCGAGAACTTGGTTAAGTGTAACCCCAGTGGAGCTTGGACTTGAACCATTAAAAACGACTCGCAGTTTTTGATCAGCGGCTCGAAAGACCGCATGATGTGGTAGGAAGACTGCGATCGCGAAGGGGAGACTTTGTTTTGGCCCTGTTCAAATGGGAGTCGTACAATGGGAGTCGTACCTTCTTGAGTGCGAGTTACCGAGTTGCGGAAATATCCTTCGCACAGCTCTTCATCCATCGTATAACGAGAGGCATCTAGTACCTCTTCAAGTTCCCAGAATTTTTTCAAGACTTCCGATAGGTCAACGGTCGTATGTTGGACCGTAATGAGGGAGCGTCTTGGGGTATTTTCTAGGGGACCGTACAGGATCCAGCCGAGAGTGGTGTGATGGACTACAATGGCTGTTCCATTCAGGCGCTTCAGGCCGTCTAGTAAGAGCTGCCCATAAACGTCAGCACCTAAAAGTAGCTCTATTGGTTCGTGGCTCCCTGGCTGAAGGTCAGCCAACTGAAGGCCGCAGAGTTCTGGCAAGTGCTTGATTTCAAAATTTTGTGGGGCGTACGCTGTGATTTTGGGAAGGACGTAGGCCTCAACGTGAAATAGGACTTCAGAAGCGTTGTGGCGTGATTGGATACCTAACTGAGTCATATGTCTCAGTCGACCAATATAGGTAGCCCCTAAACCAGCTACAGGAAGATTCACCCTGCCCTTTGGAAGTCTAAGTTGTTGGACCAGAGCTTCATTTACAGAGGACGCTTCCGAGCCTGGGTCAATGAGTGCACGTATCATGTCGCAAGATCCGTTGGGGGCAGTAATTCTAACTACTGCCGTGGCGAGTAGCACCGTTCGGTGGGCGGTGATACCTATGTGCGCCGTTATGGTTGAATCGTTAGTTGAAGTTTCTCCTGAAGGAAAGTTCTTTAATGCTTCCGAGGGTGTTGTTTTTTGTGGCTCTTTGGCCGATGGCTTGTGCGTGAAATGTAAGAGGGAGTGATGCTTTGATGCACACTCTTTACACTTGTATTGGCTCTTACATTGCTTTGTAGGGTGGTTAGCCAGGCAGTTTGTACATAACTTATTGGCTACTCGGAAGTTGTGGCACAGTCAACGCCTTAAAATCCCCACATGAATGAAACCGTGAGTTTTTTTACACATAAGGAAAGAGCCCCTTTTATTACTAAGAGTCGCATTGTGGCCTTGAACACCCTTTTCGGATGTTGTGTTAGCGCTTTGCGGATGCTTAGATTGTGGTTCGCTTGATCTGGCCTTACTAAGGTAATAGCCTTCTAGCGCACGGATTTCCTTTTCAAGGAAAGTATCAAGATGCTTTATTTTTGAGTACTCCCTACTTTTCGTAAGAGTTTGTTGCCACTTGAGACCTAGGGGCGAATTTCTGCGTCAGGAAATGGACCATGGGAACGTCCCAGTGTTCGATAGGACTCCCCAGGTTGTGCAAAAGCCTGAGTGTCACTTGGTAGGTGTCTCTAAAGCTCATCAATTTGTTTAGGTTCTTTGAATTCACTACCGGAAGGGCGGAGATTCGCTGCATTAGGGAGGTGACTAACAGACGTTCCTTGTTATAGCGTTCAGTCAGCGTTTGCCATACGGTCTTGTAGTTATGCCGTGTAATGGCAACTGAGCTGAGAAGATCGGCCGCCGCGTCCGTAAGTTGAGCTTTCAAGTATTGTAACTTCTGAACGTCAGGCAAGTCCGGATTATTGCCCACTGCAGCCGTAAATTGGTCCCGAAAATCAGACCAATTAGTGTAGTCCCCATTGAAAGTAGGCAACGTTAATTTTGGCAATTTAATGTTCGCTGCGATTGGTGTGCCGGAATGCGGGGTGGACTGATCGTGTCCGTTATCAACCTCTTCAAAAAGAGTGGATTGCCGTCGTAAACGTATTGAGTCCTCCTGAATTTTGAGAAGGGAGTTTAGGTGTTCAGAAAGGTACTCCTCCACTTCCTTAATTTTATTTTGTACTACGTCCTAAAACTCAGACGTAAAATAGTCGATATGACTATGAAGAGCAGGATTGCAGGCGGTATATACATGAGTGTGCAGTGACCTGGCTTTATCACTAAGTTGTTGTAGGAGCTCTAGCCTAGTTTGTAAGGAAGAGGATGCAAAATTTTTAACCCCCTTTTTCTTAGTGTTGCTGAGAAGGCGTTCTATTTCTTTGTAAATACGACGTAACTCATCCTCAGGCTGAGCTATAGCGACCATAGCCTTTTTCAGCTGTTTTTCAAATCTTCTGCCATTTTCTGTCACAATTCGCGGGTTAGATCCGGCTTGAAGGACCGTTTTTGGGTAATTAGAGGTTATGTTACCTCTCCGACAGCTATTTTTTTTTAGAAAACAGTGATCTACTATATGTAGCCGCTGGTGGGGGACTCTAACCACGCGATGGACAGAATGATGGTAAAAAATACCGGTTCTCCTTTTGCGGAGAGGGGGAATAGCAGCGACGTTATATGGCCACGAGGAAGATCCGAAGCATCAAACTGACGTAGGAGATGCTTCCGGGTATGCTCTGGTGATGCCGCCCTGGAGTAGTCGCTATGGGTAGTGACTCACCAGGTTTTTGCGGGCAACCTAGAGTACCCAGCGGTTGTCGTTGCTGAACGCGCTGACAACGTCGGGAGCACCCTGACAGGGTGTCCGGGGAATGTATCACCGGTTACCGGTGATACGAGGAAGTCGTGTCTCACGACTCCTAGGGGACCGTGGAAGGGGATCGCGAGGCTAGCCGGTCTCCGGTCTAGCGGGAAAACGGAAGGGTGTTGCCTGTGCCGGTCACCGGCAACAACTGAGCTAAACTCCAGAATGTTCAGAGGCCATTAAAAAAAGGGGGGGGGGGTGAAGAGGAGAGTGCTGATAAGCAGCAGTGGTGGCAATAGCCAAAAAAAGGATGTTGCGGGAGAGGTGCGCACAGCGCGAAGAACGCCGCCTATAGGCAGTGCTTGCGCGCGGCGCGCAGCAAAGTCGACGCGGCGAAATGTAGGGAAACTGCCTCAATTCCTAACATTTGTTAATGAAAATCAAAAGCACCCAATAATTATTCCATCAAGTTAATTTGGAGAAGAATTAATTCATCAATTTCATTTAATTGGTTTATATAGTGGCGTCCAACTCACTTTAAATTTGGCGCGCCAAGAATACTGGGCTAAACGGTAGAAATATAACTAGAAGAGTAATAAACGATTGCATCAAATACAAGCGCGAGTGCCAAAAACTTGCATTTCAATTCATGGGTTCATTACCACATGCAAGATGTGTTAATTCAAAACCATTTGATCACACTGAAGTCGATTATGCTGGTCCATTTTTTATTAGAGATCGCGAAGAGCGGGGAGCTCATGCTCATAAAGCATATATTGTGATTTTTATATGCCTTGCAGCGCGTGCTATTTATATAGATATAGTCACACATTTGGATACAACATCTTTTCTAGCTGCAATAAAAAGATTCATGGCAAGGCGAGGTAAACCCGCTGTATTATACAGGTCGCAATTTTGTTGGCGCCGATGCGGAACTCAAGCAGGCGTTTGATAAAGCAAAACGAGATAACAATTTGCAAAATGATCTAGCAACTCAACAAATAAAATGGAAATTTAACCCACCAGCTGCACCATATATGGGTGGTTCCTGGGAACGAGCAGTTAAATCAGTAAAAGCTTATTTGAAACCAGCGTTTGGCGCATTTACACCAACCTGGGAAGAAATGTTAACTGTATTACCACAAATTGAAGCGTGTTTAAAGTCACGTCCTTCGTATAAATTAAACGATGATCCGGATGATTTGAGCGTACTTACACCAGGTCATTTTTTAATGTTAGAATTGATTAGTTGAGTGGTCGTGTTCGGCAGTCTTGATTATTTTGTTCTTACCTTGGATTTTGCGCTGCGAGTTGTCTTGAAATCATCATTTGGGTAATGGACGTTTCATTGGATTTTTAAAATCTATCATGATTCTTGCGAGATAAATTTATTTTAATGTATTTATTTGAATTTAATTATTTGTAATATTTTGATTATGAATTATTAAAAATTGTTTTACGGTGTGAACATATACTATTAAACTTATTTCTGAATTATTTGATGTGATTCTAAAATTATATTAAGTTGGATTTAATTATATTCGGTTGTTTTCACATTGCATTGATTTGTTTGTTTATTCGTGACACGCATTAACTCTGTCCGACATTATAATTCAAAAATTCCAATTGTGCGTTTGTTTACGTTGGAGGGAGTGTCTCCGCGCTGAGTCTAAACGTAAAGTCAGTCCAAATCTTTAGCGCTAGCTACTGCTAGCAATTTCAAGTGTCAAATACGAGAGCTGTGTTTGCATTCGGTGTCCGATCGAATGTTAAAAGTAGCGTTCTAGGCTTACTATCTTATATTTATGTTTAAATGTTTTGTCTGGTCAGTGTCCGACCAATATTATTAACAATTATTATTCATTCGCACATTTTTTGTTTAATTTTATTCATTTGAACAATTGATTCCGTAAGATCAGAGTTAAATTCAGTTACTTGTTTTGGTATTTTGACAGATACTGAACACGTTGTTTTGCTCGGCTCAAGTCTAATGTATGTTTAGCTCGAGTTTACGATTTTTGTATTTCGCCGTATGAACCTGTATCTAATGTTTTGACTTTTGACGGATATAATTTTTTCTTTGTTTCTCGAGAAATGCACTTGTCTGGAGTTAATCCAGAGAATTAAATTAGATTAAAATAAATAAAAATTACCAAAATCAAAATGAGATATAAAAAGAAAAATTTTTAACAATAAAATATATATATATACATATATAAACCTGTGCATACGCAAGAGTTGGAAATATTTTTACGTCACTCAAAAACAAAACATGTTGGTAACCCTTCGGGCTACCTTCGTTGCCACCTTTAACTAGAAAGGATACGGCCTTAGAGGCGTTCAGGCATAATCCCATGGATGTTAGATTCGCACTATCGGCCGCTCGATCGAGTACATGAACCAAATGTCCGAATCTGCGGTTCCTCTCGTATGAGCAGGATTACTATCGCAACGACTGGTCATCAGTAGAGTAAAACTAACCTGTCTCACGACGGCATAAACCCAGCTCACATTACCTGTAGGCGGGTGAACAATCCAACGCTTGACGAATTCTGCTTCGCTATGATAGGAAGAGCCGACATCAAAGGATCAAAAGGTGACATTGCTATGAACGCTTGGCCGCCACAAGCCAGTTATCCCTGTGGTAACTTTTCTGACACCTCTTGCTCAAGAATTCTTCAAGCCAAAAGAATCGATAGGCCGTGTTTTCGTAGTCTCTGCGTATTGAACATCGAGATCAAGCCAGTTCTTGCTATTTTGCTCTATGCGAGGTTTCTGTCCTCGCTTAGCTGCCCTTAGGACACCTGGGTTATTCTTTGACAGATGTACCACCTCAGTCAAAGTCCCCGCCTGGCAGTGTCCTCGAATCGGATCACGCGGTCGCGATGTAAATCGACGACGCACGCGTTCCGCTTAACCGCGTAAGCAATGAAACGATGAAAGTAGTGGTATTTCACCTGCGATGTTGCCATCTCCCTCTTATGCTATACCTCTCATGTCTTTTCACAGTGCCAGACTAGAGTCAAGCTCAACAGGGTCTTCTTTCCCCGCTAATTTTCCCAAGCCCGTTCCATTAGCTGTGGTTGCGCTAGATAGTAGATGGGGACAAAATGGGAATCGTCGTTAATCCATTCATGCGCATCACTAATTAGATGACGAGGCATTTGGTTATTTTTTTTGTTTCGATAAGCAGAGAGGGAGGGTGGTCCCAACGTCCACCTCTTACCACTATATCCTCTGTCTATGCTTACTTATTGAAACATTATGCCTGGATAGCAGGCAGCACCTTATATCGTCTATGTTGTCAACATAGATCTAACAATGCTAACTTAAATTTATAAGACATAATTAACATGAATAAGAAGATAAACAATAAACTAAACATATACACAAAATTTCACTTATTACGATGCAATACTTCTCATTCATTACACTACAAATGATTCCGATTTATCTTATCCCTGTAAGTGGATGATTCGGTCTCGACCAGTTTATTTTGTGGAATATCGCATACAGAGAAAGTCCGCCTATCAAAACCTGGATCGAGAACAGTTTAAAATCAGATTTTTCGATCAGACCCATTTGCAGAAGATCTTCAGCACTAGCTCCACTCTAGATGCTCTTGCAGTTTAGCGTTATAGCTGAGAATGATATATTCCCGATACCTAGTTCAATTTGCAAATATTTAACGATATCTGTATTTTGGCTATAATAATCTATCTTTGACCTATGTCATTGATCTAAGTTCGTACTTAGAGCACTACCTGAGCGTCTACGATATACACTTGGTTTTCTCTATAGATAACAAGGTCAGGTTTCCTCAAGCCTACGGTAGTGCTGATTTTAGGTTCGCAGATCACTGAATATTAGAAAAGTCCCGCTTTACGCTCTAGAAGACGGTAAAGATTGTCGTGCCGCTTCACTCGTCAATTGTGTGTCCTGTAGCATCCCTGAGGTATGTAGTCAAACGTTTCGACGCGATTACATCCTGCTCCACATAATCTTTCATGGTTTCGACCCCTAGATTGTCGAGTATTCGTGGGAAGAGCGTTGATGCAGAGCTTGTTGCAACGAACATAGTCTCTACCACTGAGGAACAACGAACCGTCAGATATCTAATAATTTTATTGTGGCACCTTGCTCGATTGTGCCAATGGCTGTCCGTCAAAATTTGTGTGCAGCTTACCTGCCCACATTTTGTAGATATCAGTTTTCGATTCCAGTTGGATACCATTGATTTGCAAGCGTCTCTCTGCCTTAGATATTTCATTTTCCAAGGTGACACAGGGAAAAGTATTTCTTGAGATTTGTTTCTGGATGTTCACAACACTGTTTACACGCGTCAAGGAGATGTGATATCGTGCTGACTGAATACCAAGACCTCCGTCGAGAACCGCTGCGTGGATATGAGCTATAGGACTGTCATAAGGCAGGTCTAACCATCGTCTCACAAATTTCCGGATCACCTTGTCGAATTCGCATAAGACACCTAATGAAACATTACCAAGCGTCAAACAATGTTGAAACGAAGGTAAGATAAATGTCCTAGCTGCGAGGAGCCGTTGTTGAGGTTTTAAAGGGGCCATAGTTATTAAATTAAGCTTATCCAACAGATCTTGAATTGGTCTTTCTTTCAATCAACTATCACCATCGAATTTTATATCCAAATATTTCGATGTGGATGATCTCGGTATCGCTGGAATGGGGAGGCCATCGATGTTAAACGTACTGTTGCTAGCCACTGCTGATTTTTTCTGGTCAGGAATAATTCGCACCGCAATAGTAAAACATTTACTGACATTGATTTTCATACCGCAAAGTTTAAGATGGCCATTAACTATATTAAGCAGGTCTCAAAGGCCTTCTACCGTTTACCTAAACAATAATAGGTCGTCCGCAAAGACAAGACTATTGCATTTTCAGCTGTCAATTTGTATGCCTACCGTTTCTGAAGTTTGTCAAGCAATAAGTCCATCACGTTGAAAAGGTAGGGTGACATAGAGTCACCCTGCCTTACTCCATTTGTTGGATGGATTGAGTTTGATTTCCATGATTTCCATGAATCAGATATCAGCGCGGTTTCAGCATTCGTAGGTTTTTAACAGTTAGTTTACGAAAGGTTGTGGAAAGCCTTTTGATTTAACAGCAAGGCCTTATGAGAGATAGTGTCAAATGCCTTTGCGACATCAAGTGAGGCTAAATTAAGGCGTTTGTTACGCGACAAATGATGCCTAATAATAATGTCAAGACTCAGCACGTTTCCCATACAGCTATCGACAGGGCGAAAGGCTTTCTGGCGTTCGTCAAGCTTGACATAACATGCCATGCGATTTACGAAGACCTTATGAAAAGATTGTGATAGCTATCACAATCTTTTTGAAAACTCGAGTTTTTCATCTAGTTCACATCGGACATAACGGAGGGTAGCCGAAGCTCTGTACCCTAGAACAGCGGCATCTGGTAAACGGATGGCGCCAAGAATGATATAGTAGCTGGAGCTGGCATCTATAATCGTAAATGTGGCTTTAGTACGTTTGTTCCCTTCTCGAGTCACCTGATGGTACGGCACATTGAATTGTTTGCTATTTAGAGGTGTGCCGAGTTGATTCTGAACGGAGGACATTTATGGAGCAGTTGTACATCTACACGGACAGTAAAGCGGCACTGGCATAACTTAGCTACGTGAGCTCTAGGACACGCATCATCTAGGCTCGTCGCTAGGCGTAAAGGGGTGCTGAACCAGCTGAGGAAGTGCTGCAGATTGCAGCTTCACTAGATTCTAGTACATTCACAAATCAAAGGCATAATAATGGCTGACAAACTGGCTGAACTTGGAGCTTGAAGGGCTCCGATGGGAGTGCCGTCCCTGGTCTAACAAAAATAGTTGTCAGCACTTTTATTACCAAGTGGATCGACGTCAGCCACCACCAGCGATGACTTGAAACGAGCACTTTTAGACAGGCGAAACTACTCATAGGCCTAAATTTACGTCCCGATTGGAGCGCTGAACTGAGCGGACTAAGCAGTAGTGAGGCTAGATCTGTGGTTCAGTTAATCACAGGTCACGCCCATACCAACAACTATCTTTTCATCCTAAGTGTTGTAGCATCTCCAGATCGTAGATGGTGCAAACGTGCACCAGAAGAGGTGATGCGTGTCCTATGTTATTGTGAAGCACTGTCGGTGAACAGAACTGATAGTATTGGATCCCCGGTCGTGGAATCAATGCAACTCAGCACCTGAAGTCTGGTCTACTTTTTAAAACTTGGCAAGGCATTACTGGTAGGCGTGGAAACCTCTCATCTCCTCCCTTTTTCATTATTATGATTATTATTATTATTAATTAAATTATATTTATTCGACCTTCTGGGGTATTTATGAATGATGAAATTATATAAAAGGTTTTTGTGATATTAGCGAAAAGCGTAATAGAGTGTTGATGACCTTCTTATTATGTTTACTTTCATTTTTGAATATGATCGACAAACTTGGAATAAATTTGCGTTATAAATAAAATAGTTTCTGAAATCATTATTTTTTGTTCTTATTTTTCTTTAAAAAATTCTACTCATTTATCACAATAATTTGTTGGTTATATTTATTTTTTTAATAACCCTCGTGAGAATAAGTGAATTTAGAAGTTTAAAATTTTCTACCTTTTTGTTTTCTCTTTTTATAATAAATAATAAAAAGTTATAAAAAACTAAAAAATATTTTTCACAACTTTTTCGACGCATTTTATCATATAATGCACATTCATTGAAGAACAGTTCAAGTTTTTGTTTCATTCATCAAAAAATCGTATCAATATCAGCGTGTGCAGATTTGATTAGAATTTCTTTTATAAATCATCATGAGTTTTGTTTTCGTTTTCTATATTTTTTTTAGTAATATCATATTCTGTTACTCATTCGTTTAGATATATATCAATAATTTCGTCAACGGTATAGATCTTATTTTGGTGCAATCTCACTATCTTTGATTCATTTATTGATTTTTTTAGTTCAATAATTAAAACTTAAAAGCCTATTAGCAATAGGAATGGTATTAAACTCAATACATCTTTCATTGTAATTCGTTATTTTCAAGAACTAACGTTTTCGTTGAATATAATGTTTGAAAAAATTACTGCATGAATTTCTAAATGGCAATTCACTTATATCTTCCCAATTATTTGATAATAATGTACAATAGGCATACAAAGTCTATTTCTTCATAAATTTTTCAGTTTCTGATCGATGTGTATTGTAGTATATTAATAATTATCTTAGAAAGAAAGTTGTGTTCTTTCGTTTTACCGCTGATATTCAACCTTGATCTATTGGTTGTATAATGGACGTCACGTTAGGTGTTAAGTGCACAACTTCAACGTCAGAAAATCGTGTTTTATGTTCCTGAGTTAAATTTGAACAATCTATTAGAGATATAAAAAAGAGCACGTAGTGACGAAATCGAAAATAATCGCTAAATAATCTAAAAAAATTAAAAAAACGAGATATTTTACAGATCTTCTATTAATCTTCTGGACATTTGTAAAATAGTTTTTTCAACAAGACGCAAAATATATTTATTGGAGATATTTCAAAAAGTATAAGGAGAATTTGATATAATTTTAAATTCCAAATCCACAAAAAATAGAAAAAAGATTTTCTTAAAATAATTGTATAAATTTTACAAGATGCAAATTTTATTTTCGAATTGAAATCAATGAAAGATCAAAATATATTATTCCAAAATTGTTTTAATATCACAAAAAGATTATGACGATGCTTTATTGAATGAATAAAAATAAAACTCAGAAAAAAAATTTTTTTATCTTTGTGAAATTTATTTTATAAAACGTATTGTTGCTAACGATAGAATAAACCATTTTTGGTTATGTTTTAGATTATTTGGAAATAATAACTTGATCAAGATCGATATTTCTTACTCAATATCAAGAAGAGATCTAAAAAATGTTCTCCAAAGATCCAATTAAAATTTCAATAAGATGTATTTCATAATTTGCTTTTAATTGAGATCGATGAAAAATTGAACAAATATTCATCCCTTTGTGAAAGGAATACGAAAT
>JABFQD010003624.1:0-12922 GCA_022817045.1 Psix sp. ZL-2020 | reverse complement strand
GCTCAAGAACTTGCCTCGGGCTTGAGTGTGTACCTGATAGATCCAAGATAATCGATAAGCTTAACATTGTGAATTTCTGTAACAGAACTTCAATATATTCACAGAAAAGTATGAATAGTGATAAAAAATAATTCATATCGAAATGAATGTAAAATTGATCAGTTGAATAATATGTATATAAGCCAGTACAAGTTTTTGAAACAGTCGCTTTTCCTATATCAATCAGATTTTATTGTCTAATATAAAATAATTCTCTAAAGGAATAAATGAATATAATACAATTATTCTATTGGTGCAAAAAGTTCAATTTCTTGTTCATCAAATAAAAATGTTTTTTAGTTATTTTAGTTACAATATTAATATTTCACAAATAGTTCTTTTATATTGAATTTTATTTAAAGTTGGAATTGAAAAATATAATTGTGATTTTGTCTTTCTAGAGTGTATGCAAATGAGTGAGATAAACCGAAGAACAAGGACTATCTTTTCATAATTTGTTCAATTCTTGCAAGAAAACTACAGTTGATTTTGTATAAATAGACTATTTTTCAAGAGAGTTCGATTGGAATGAATTTAAAAAATGTCATGCATAGAACAGCTATAATCTTAATTTATAATTTAAAGGAAGTAAATGTCAAAGTTTTTTGACCATCGATCGACTTGAATCGATATATTTTTTGAAAAAATACAGCCACAATGTTGTCGATTAAATGTGATAACGTGACCTTCGAATTGTAAACAGTGTTACCAACGAAACAATTTACTACATGCAAGATTTGATGTATTCCTACAAAGACTTACGCAACAAAGTAGTACCATAACCATTATATAATGGTATATAGACGTATATATACATATATCTTGATCTATGACGCATATGTCTTTTCTTTTTCAATGTGATGACATTCTCGAGTTACTTATTTTTGTGATGACTCATAATATTCTTAAGCAAAAACAAAGTTTTCACCAAAACGATGAACATTTTCATATGATATCAACTGTTAGATGATTGTATTTTGTATAATCAAAGAAACGACATTTTTGAAAAAAGTCTAACAATTTGATGATGACAAAAAAGGTATGATAATATACCCTATACAGGATAAGCTCATTCAGGATTAATTATAATTACATAATTGAATAACCGATGTGAATAACGTAGTTTTTGTAATTACTTTGATTGAAAAAAATACATTTTTATTCATAGGAAAATGTGAATGAAAAAATGACAAAGTTGTATATATAATGTTCGAGATATATATGTTCGTGGATTGTAACAATGTTTTCAGATTTACAGAAAAAGATAACCTTGTAGGTTGTTTTTGTAATGTGGATGTGCTTTTGTAGAAATTGCAGCTTCGTAAAAAATTGTTTGTCCATATTAGCTGTTTCTGTTCGAGTACGATAAAAATGTTGAAATTGTATCAAAGCAATAAAACTTTTTATTGAACAAAATTTCCTCTTGGATTGGCTATCATGCCAACCATTTGGAACCATACAGCGGTTTAATTTTATCATATTTAACGACGTATACGAGACCTCGGGCAACCGTACGTATCATGCACGCAGGCGGTTAACACAACACAATTAAATTACGTGACCTAACATTTTGACATACTTAAGTTAGCACATTTCCTTTCAACATATTGCTGGGTAAAGTATTACTAATGAATAAATATCTCATATACATTAAATTTTTCAATTTATATTTTACGATATCAAGCGATATGACTCAATATCAAACGATCTCATATGCAAATTTGTTCAAAGTTGATGGTTTAGAAAATTGTGAAATGAATATCACATTTGAACATTTATTACAAGTCGTATGATTTTATGAACTTGCTTGTTCACGGGATGAAATTTAATTCATAAGACTGTCTGTTTCATTCTTTCGTTTCATTCTAGAAAATTATTAAAGATTAAAGTGTTAAGTTGATTTTACTACGGGATACTCGAGATAGACACAAAAGAATCCTGCGTGGTAGTTCAGTCAACTAAGAAACTAAAGTAAAACTAAGTGTCATTTATACCTACGTTTCGCAACAGAACTTAATATGTTAGTTTTAGGTCTGTAATATTTCCTTCAATTGAGTCAAAACGATAAATCAAACAATATTTTATACAAAATTGAATAATCTAACTAACTCGTGTACATTTGAAATTTGCTTCGACTATTTAATCTCTCGAGATAATCTCAATTCTTTTTCAAGATTCTCATTTATATGAATATGTTTATGTTCAATCTTTGCTTAAGAGAATGAACAGCGTTGAACTTGTGTCTAGATAAAGGTTTTGTGGGTTAGAAAAGGATGTTCATTTTAATTTTTTTCCGTCTCCCCGCCTTATTCATTCTTTCTGCTATTCTACTCCTTTATTCTTGGCGCCGAATATCAATTTACTTGGATTAGTAATAAAGTAATGAGAAAAATAACTTATTGGACAAAAAAAGATTTAATCGAAAAATAACTTATCTTTTGTTCATGACCTTTATCAATGTTACATCTCACATTGGTTGCACATCAAATGTCTTTATAAGACGAACAAAATATTGCTCGAAATCATTTCCAGTAATAAACTATCGTTTTTGCAAAACATTTAAACCTAAAGCAAGCTATTATATAATTATTTTCGTGACGTTATTTTCCTCGTATTTTCTCACACAATCATCGCTTCATTGTATGACGAATAAAAACTCACATTTATACTAAAACCAAAATTGAAAACATTTTCACCGTACAAGCACATTTTTTCTCACCTCCAGCCAAAGTGTCATAATTGCTTTGTGTTCGTTCACCAGTTGGATTCTCACAAAACTGTTTCTAATTGAACGAATGATTTACTGAAATGTGAAAAAGATGTGCCATCATTTCACGATTACGACTCTTTTATAATTTAGTTCGATCGTTATTGATCGTCAAATCACACTGTCGGATCCACGCGTCCACCGACGGTCACCGAAACGAAATATTTTTGTGACCAATTTTTTACAACTTACTTGAAAATTGCGGAAGTTCTGTAAGTTCGTGGATTTTACGAGAAAAAAATTCATGAGGTTCTTCTCCATCTCAAGGAGCCTTCTGGTACTGCCCACCTGACGTCACGCACCTGTTCTCTTAGTGGCCTGAGAACCCAACCAACCAAGCCATTATAATTCCGCAGCTTTTCTCGATGATCTTTTGCTCAAGGAGCGCTTCATGCCGTACTTCAATTGTTTTGTCTTATTTTTGTTCATTTTTTTTTCTTTTTTTTTTTTTAATAAATGTGTTTCATTTCAGACATTTTGTTCAACTTATATATTAAACAAAAAATTAGTTCTCAATTCGAAGTCAACTTTTTTTTCAATCCACGCGTTCTTTTAATTTATTCCAAGCTTGGCGAAATTATAATAGCGAAAGTTTGTTTGTGATTGAATTCATTTTTCCGAAACCACCAGTGTTTTGTTCAAATTCATTTATTTGATGAAACATATTTGCCGACAAAGCTGTTGCCTGTTTTCTATAGCTTAATGATATTCGATTTGACATCTTTTACCTAATCGGATTTGCTACCAGTAGAACATTGTATCGATACCCTTCTCAAAGACAGCGACACAGGCAACGCCATAAGACCAACGATCGGTTACTAACGTCTTGTCAATATTATTTGTAGGAGTGGAAATTTTTGGATATACATTCAATTTTTGTAACCCGCAAATTCGAATAACGGCGGTGTATGTGTGTGCATTTAAGTTACAGGTATTTTAATATTTGTTGAGAAACACATTCTTCGGATGCAATGTTATTTTCATACATTACCAGATGAAACGATTTTTTTCTTCTAAAGCGGAGTTGTTTCATCGACTCTCACTAGATTCGCATTGATTGACTTACGTAAGTCCTTGATTTACTAGTGTTTCTTTCAACTGGTTTACAAAATAAAAAAGAAACAGCTTCTCTAACATTAAAAGATGTGTAAAAACAAATGAGTACTTTGTGTCGTTACTCGTAAATAAGAGTATTATAAGCATATAATATATATTGTATCCCTGTGATGAATTGTATATGCATGATGTACAGTTTTACTCAATTAATTCATACAAGAGGTGAATTTCTTTCCATTATTTTACGAATGAAATACCTTTTAATGCCAGGCATTTAGAATACGCAACATTTTGAGATTATTCTTAGTCATACAGCGATGAGTTTTACATTAACATTTTTGTGCATAACATTTTTATGAATCTTCTATACAGTTAGTATACATATATACATATATATATGTGTATATATATATATCACAAAAAATGAATAAAAGTTCAATATAAAATATCGAACCCTATCAATTTAATTGCTACGGGAAAATATGTGTTTGTGCACATCAGAGTATGAAGCAAATGCAGCCTCATAATGATGAGTGCGCTCATCAGTGTAAGGCTGAATTTTGATGTGAGAATGGAATATAAATACGATGCAATATAAGATAACATTTTTGACGTATGTAAAATATTGCAAACGCATGAACGAGATTAGAAGTTGAGGTTATATTATAAATTACGAAAACGTGGAAAATGTGGCTCAACGTTTTGCAAGTTGGAGTACGGTGGAAGGTAAAAAAATGTATAGGTATGAGAAAATGGTGTGTAGTAATGTATTCTAATCGATGATATTATCGAAAGAGAGCGAACGAAATCTGAAAGGTTTGAAAAAGTTAGGTGCGCGTGAGTGTATGGCCAGAGAGAAGGTGTGCACGTATAATCTAGTTTTTGAGAAAACTCGTTGGTTGGATATTCATCAGAAGTGTTGAATCTAAGCGGGTTGGCGATGAGTTGGAACGCTACGCGAAGAAGAGAGCCGACATGTGTGTGTTTGTGTGTATATGATTGCAACAAATATTATTTTAGCACATAACTTGTGCATATACTATAATGATAATTTGAAATTGGAACGACGTTTCCGTTTTTCCGTACTGGTACGGAAGGCCGCGTAACGATTTCTCGGAACGCATGGCAGCCCGAGGTACCTGTCTCTCGACAGCGATGCAAAAATGTAATTAAAGGCGCGCTCGCTCACATAATGAAAGTGGATGGCGACCGACGCTGCTTGGCTCGGCCTGGTCGCTATAAGTGAATGACGCCCGAAGGCCACGGAGGTGCCGTAACATGCTACAACAGTATTTACGTAAATATCTACGTTGATATTCAGCACATACACGCGTCTATCTATGCATCTATATCCACGTTCACGCGTCGCGTTCTAGCAAAAACTTACAGTTACATCTAATCGAATAGCTACGAAAAATCAAGACAGGAGCCTGTCATTTTTTCTCTCTTTTCCCCATCAAATTACCTCAGATGCGCCCATCAAATTTCATCCTATCGAATGCTCCTCGAAAAATCGACTTACGTGCGTCGAATCTTAATCATCCCTGCTATGATCACCGAGATACAACCAACTTTCGCATTCTCAATGTTCATCACTCTGATACTACTACATCCAGATATAATTTTCTCCTCACGCTAACACAATAGTGGAAGCAACTGGAAATGATGTGCGGATTCAATGTAGAATTAACATTTTTGATTATGTTCATTTTATGTTTATAATAATATAACATATATGAGTGTACATTTATTGTATATATATATACACACATATATATGAATTTCGTTATATTGATATTTGTATTTTTGTTTGTATATGTTCTTTGACTTTGTACACATTTGAGCGTTAGAATGTTCGTGTTAAATTATACATCCAACGCTTTTATGGGTGTTGACCGAAACAACGTTAATTCAACTTTTGTATTCTGCTGAAGACCTCGCCGAGATACGCTGATAGTAGTCGAATGTGTAACATTCCTGCATGTTGTTTTTGCGCAAAACACTCTGATGTATTAGTTTGAGGGTTTTTTGGACAAATGGGATTGGCAGTTTGTTCTTTGTTTATGAAAGAGTGAAATAGCTTGCACGTATGCAACTAGACATTTATTATGATCAGTTGTAAATAAAGATAGAACTAGTCATCCAAGCGTAGTCGCGTGGGTCGCATATCAGTGATCCTCAACCTCAAATATTGATCTGCAATACAATGTGATTATATAACTCGAACATTTGACGAAACTTTTTCGATACACGTATAATAATAAGTTAGCATTGGTATAGTGTCAACATATGTAAATATCACGTGATCCGTTATTTGTAGGTATCATAATTTAGCGCGCGAGCGTGTATTATTTTGAATGAGTTTCAAAAATGATTGTCCTACATAAATGAAATAGCATCCCTCGAGGGAAGATGAGTTTTCTTTTCCAGCTGGAAGCGACGTGAATAGAGGTATAGCTGGAGGAATTTAATAGGTCAAAGCGCCACTTGCTGAAATATTGAACACACTCGGAGAAGGCGAGAGGCCACGAATCTAATGGGATTTTTATTTTAAAGCTTGAAACCAGTCTAAAGAGTGTTGAACAACACTAATTGACCTCTAGGACCCGCGTGACCCGGCGCGCGTCCAACTTGACAGACCAGAACAGCCGACGATTAAACTTCCCGTTAATATTACGTCTCATGGCTCTCATATCTTTTGTTCCTTACTACTGAACTTAGTCATATCCTTCGGTCAAATATTATTGCTCGAGAAAAAGAAATGTTTTGAAAAGACTTAACTTAGTTCTAGCTGCCACTAACGAGACACTTTTTGTCATCATTTATTTTTACACTCCGACATTATTTCGACCAATAATGACGCGAATTTATTATAGCGTAAAAATATAATCATTACTCCGGTAATAATAGGCAAATTATTCTTCTACATACTGATCATATCACGCTCAATCTTATCAGTTGAAATTGAAAATAATTCAGAACAAATGATTATTTTAAATGTAATAATACAGAACGATGCACTGTAAGAGCAAGTTAGTAAATAGATAGTATCGTTTTACATTGCAAGGTAACCATTTATTCATATAGTAAAATGTATTTTTTAAATCGATCGCTATCTTTACGATAGTTAAGTGCAATTGATTTCACGACATATACTCCGGCATTGTAAATATTTTATTGTTGGAATAAGCAAATCTTTAGTTAATATCAGTGCATATTTATTACGCAAAACTTAAATTCACTCGTTAGGTTATTGAAACAAATAAAATAGCAGTTTTGACTTGCAAACCTGTTATCATTATAAACACAATTATAACTAAGCTTTACATGAATAAAAATGACCACTTTTCTCATCTTTATACATCAACTAAATATGTGTACAGACCGACACAAAATAACGTTCACGCTTTTCTATATTATCAACTCTGATAAATAACAAATGCTTTAATTAACGTATGTCGTGTTTTAATAATAACACTACAATATTTGACAAAGATTTCATTCACTAAACGATCCAATAACTCAACTACGATAAACATCGTATCATTTCCATAACATAGTTTAATAATCGTATTTCAACGTATATTAACACATCATGTAACGTCATAATTAATTGTTATATTTCAATAATAACGCGCATGTTTGCTGTTTAGAAATAAATAGAACCAACCAATATTGACTTATTTTGGGTTGGCAATATTGACTTGTCAATTCCGATCATTTTATACGTTCTCATAAAACACAATAATACAGTTTGAATAGGGGAATTGATTCAGTAAGATAAGGATCTATTTAGGCACGGTACTTAAAAAGTAGCTGTGTCACTATAGCCATTCCATTTAGCTACTGCAGTTCAAATTCTACTGTTGCTACGAATCATTTATTTCAGTATTAATGAGTGAGTAATCATTCATTAGCCACGCTATTCTGTTCTTGACTGATCATATGCCGAACGGCGATGAAATCGATTTATAAAATCATCACCACTGATACTGCTAACGTGCATAACATGACATAATCTATTTAAATCTTTCCACTTGAGCCTGCTTTTAATCGAAATCCTATACTACGTCATAATTATCCTCAAAATTGATACGCTTTGTCATTTTTATTTATTGCAACAAATCAACTCCAATCGTCCAATCCAATCCGAAATAATATAAAGAGCAATTTGGATTTTGTTTCAATGCAATAGTTTAGCGCTGAAGAAATTGATATATTTCACCTTGTACAGAATTGATCGTCCAAAAGTTGCGGCGTGTAGTATAGTCAAGTTGGATTATCGTGTCTTTTCCAGCTGAAAGATGCACACCGTTCTGGGAAAATGTGAATGATTCAGTGGTGGAGAAAAGCAGACTTATTTGAATTTCGGTTGAATGTTACAATAAATAAGGATGAGTGCTCGCGTCTTCATGCTTCGTTTCAAATGTGTTGCTTTGATCGCACAGGAAAACAAAATAGGGGGGAAAAAGTTTCACGTTTGTATACTTCCGGATCGCCGTTGAGCTGGACAGTCTGTCCAAGAGACTGACTGTGTCCGTACACAAGCAACCCTGTCATTATTTCTTGCAGATGCCGCATATTTCTACGGTTCCGCTAGACGACTCGACCAACCTCATAACTAGAAACCTCAAAAAGGCGGGAATCGTTCAAGTCCGAATGCAACCTGTCGTCTCATTAAACCGATATGCGTATTATTTTTCGAACCTCGAGGAACAATCCAAAAACCCAATTGTCTATTCACCAGCCTAGTCTGCTTAACAGTTTTTATTTCCCCAAGTTTGACATCATTCCGCTATTCGTACAATTCCATAAACCACTTTTACCGAACAAACAATTTCTTCCTTCAAAATAGAGGCTACAAAATCGCTATTTCAAGTTCAGATGGAAAATAATGACGATGCTGAACTTCGTTGCGATTCGAGTGCATTCGAATGTACGTCAAATGCTTTTGGAGATGATTTACATTTTGTGAGTTCACGCGGTATTTAATAAGTAGTTTATGAGACCTTTGTCTTTTGTGTGAAGAGATGAAAAAGTGTTATTTCTCACGAAACTTAATTTTGCTTTCACATTAACTAGTGAGCCTATTCAGCTTTAATATCATATTCATATTCTTTGTCTCTAATTTAATCTATTGTCAACCCTAACTGATCCATTCAGCAGTCAATGTAACGATTATGTGGTACTAGTTACAGTCAGCCAAGTTTACTGAGGTGTTAAAATAGGCTCAACACGTGCATCTGATCGACTCATTTTTAGCGTTAACGTGTCTTTTAACTTTAAATTTGCATTTCACGCAACAACAATTCCTATTTAGAGTAGCTATTACAATTAAGTAATTCAAGTGGATTTTGATTCGCATATCATTCAAAGGAAATAACTAAGATAAGTACTTCATCGACTAATATTTGTTTATTCACTTCACTACAGTCCCTTTCAATAAAATCGTTGACTACAACATTGTTTTTTTTTTTTTAATCATTTCCATAGCTTATTTGTTCTGTATAAATTATCATT
Source organism: Psix sp. ZL-2020 (assembly GCA_022817045.1). NCBI lineage: Eukaryota > Metazoa > Arthropoda > Insecta > Hymenoptera > Scelionidae > Psix > Psix sp. ZL-2020. Next base: position 3,540 of record JABFQD010003624.1, on the reverse strand, counting down.
TATCTAATAAGCGACGATAATAGTTTTTGTTTATTGAATTTGTGGTAAAATGAAGAAACATACAAAATGTTGAAAATGTTCCTTTTAGAATATCTCTGTAGAGTGTGTAATTTGACTTGCTTGAGTGATTTATAGGCCGCTGCCAATTCAGTTGGCGACAATTGTGACTCGATTTTTGTAGCCAACCCTTCTTGTTCATACATCATGCGTGGGGAATGATCTTTATTTAATGGACGGGTACAATAAGTTATAAGCTATTCTTTTGTGAAAAAACTGATGTTAAAAAGGCTTTTCTTCCGAAATTTGTAGGAGGTTAATATGTGGAATAAGCAATCTCGGCTGAAGGACTCTATTCAAGTTCATTGAATCAGTAGTAAAGTTGTCCGAAAAGTTTTGCCCATCTTCATCATTCTACTGTATAAACAACACGGTTTCGGACGATATTGTTCATTTGTATTTCATTTGTTTATTTATATTATATGTATCCTAGTAAGTGTGATTGGGCATTGCGTTGATATTTGCAGTCCGACTCGGGACATTTATAAACAATATTTATATATAAATAAAGTGAGCATGTTTGGATCAACCCCTTGTATGGCAATGTTACATTCGAGTATGACGGAATGGTGGGTACCATGTGTGCGAGAACTTATTGTATTGAAACGACAACTGGTAATAGAAACCGCTGTTATTGTTAGAGTAGATGGGTGTTGTAATGAAAAAATAAGTAATGGACAACGGGGTGATTTGAGCCCTGACGTATAACGTCGGGACGTTTTTTATAAGAAACTATATAGATTTCAGGCATTCATCTATTATGGCAAAAGAAGTTTCGATCAATAAAACAGAACACAAAGTCTACGGAGCTATTCGATTCAAAAAAGTTGCACATGCTTTTTAATTGTTCCGCTACATCAATTTTTAAATGCTCTCATATTTATCGAATTTCGCGATGAATCATATACTCGTTCGTGGTCATATTTGAAGCGCGAAATATAATTTCAGTTATTTGACTCGACATTGTTGAATAATTTGTTGTAAAATTGCGATTAGTTCAATTGAATTGTGCTATGATCTTAAGTTGCAAATTTTGTAGTAATTTATAATTATAAAGTCTCTATTTTTAATTTAGATTTCTTTATAAATGGAAATAATGTTCGTTGATAATATCAACGCTTCTATTATCTTCGTAAAGGTAGAGCTGGAGTGGCTCTCCTTGGAGCTCGAGTAGCGCCCCGCCTACCGTCTCGTTGTTCCTTGGACCCTATGCATTTTATATTTCTCTTCCTCTAAAACTGTAAGGCCACAGCCCTTCAAATTATTCTCACTAACGGAAATGTGTAATTCAATTCGTCACTATTTTGTGTGAATAATATCAAATTGCTTCTATTTACGAAGAAAACAAATAAAATTTCTTCTGTCTATGTCGTTGTAGGAAATAGATTATTATTTTAATCGGCATACATCACAAGTTATAAGTTTGAATTTATAGATTCAACAAACCTAAACTTGATTTCAAGCTTTGATTACAAATGTAAATTTGAATCAGAAATATGTTGGATCAAATTAGTAATATGTCAATATAATAGCTTCATATTTTCCTATATTTTGCACCTAAAACTAACGAGATATAAAAATTCCCCGCAACTTTAAGGTGCTTCATATTTTATCTTCTTGTATAAAATACGAATAAAGATAAAAAGGAGTGTTAATGATTTGTTTTGAACGAGTTTTTTGAAATAAATTAAGCTTCGGGTATGATGAATTTCAAGAAGAAAATTCGTGAGCATTTTTTAATCGATGCAAAATCATATTTGGAAAATGTCAAATTGAATATTTCATTTAAATACCATATTCTAAAAATAATATTGCAATCTATTTAATTTCATAGCGTTATTTCAGTTCTATATTATTACATTTGTATTATCATATTATTTCATCATCAGATTCACAATCAGATATTTTCCTCCGATTGTCATTATAAAAACGTATTTTATTCTTCATGTACGAAATTGAGGATTTCTCATTTTTGAGTTTGCGTTGAATATTCATAAAGTATTTATTTCTTTAACTGCGTTTTCGTGTAGCTCATTTTGATTGATATAATTGAAATATTAATTTTTAATTAACCTTAACATGATGAGATTATAATATAGTTATTGATAATGCTTATTACTATCATCTAATTCAGAAATAAATTGAGACATCTTTTCATGATCTCGACTACCAACCACGTTTTTTTCTGACATCTTTGTCCGCAGAAACACTTGACGTACGACGTGTCTACGATGACAACTAGTACAAACGTATCCGGAATACGCAATGAACTGGAATCCAGAATAACCTAACCTTTTTTCGATACTTTTTGAACAGGTGACTTCAATGAATAAAGATAAATTTCCGAGTCCCAACTACGTACCACAGCATTGCGTTGTTACAAGGATTTCACTTCTAAGTCACGGCATAAATAAGCTCTTCCTAATTCTATGAGTTAAACATTTTTCATTGACTAAATATTATGTAGTAGTTTACATATTCAAAAATGAACTATTGTAGTTCAAAGATGAGAATGAAATAATAACAGATTGTTAACTTTTCATATCTTATTATATGATATACAAATTTAATAGTAATATAATTCATGAACTTTTTCAACAATTTCATACACGAATATAAATTCAAATTAATGAGATTGGCGTAAACCATCAATACAAATTGATATTTCAAAGCAAAGCGAAAACAAAAATATCCTGGAAACGTCGGATTTAATGACATGAAAAAAAGTATTAAATTTGCTAACTTAACTTTTGTTATATATGAATTAGTAGAAAAAATACTTAGCAAAAATAACCGTATAAAATAAAATGACATTTAATATTATTAAATGAAACAAAATAATGTATTATTTAATGATAACAAAACCATTCGTAAAATTGAACATAAATTTGACCCTTTAGTCATCAACATGACAAAAAAAAAGATATTACTTTGTTCCATTTGTGTTTAAGTGAATAATTTTTGTTTTATTACAAGGTTATTTTTTCGAATGTTCGAACTTTGCAGTTGAGGGTTCTGTAAACCTGTGTATATCAGTGAATGCTCTTCTTCTTGTCTTCTCCGATTCGCCCGAGAACGCAAAAAATGTGACGCACAGCAGAGAAGCAAAGATGAAATTTTATCGTTCCTTTACTAAGTTGCAATGCATCTACCTGCTCTTTCTTTTCTTTTAAATTTTATGCTTTTTTATTTGAAATTACTCTTATTATTTTTCTGTTTAAATTCGTTCATTAAAAAATTTGCAAATATTTGTTTTCTATTTGTTTTGTATTTGTAACATTGAAATCTTGATAACGCTTTTGATAAATTAACTTTCAACAAACATGTAATATTGCATTGAATCTTTGTACCAGATTTGCGGAATAAATCATTTTTAATTTTCTGATTTTTCTAATTTCATAACTATTCAACAAATAATTCGCTTACGAGGATAACAAATTCGATACAACAAATAAATAAATAAATGGAATATTTGATAGAAAT
>JABFQD010003623.1:0-12925 GCA_022817045.1 Psix sp. ZL-2020 | reverse complement strand
AAATTACGAAAGAAGAAACCAAATTTGTTCCCAATTAAGAATATTAACTATTTTTTTTTTTTTTATTTTGTAACAATGTATAGTTTATATTAATTAGTTTTGATTGAAATTAGAAAATTATCCATCTCTAATTAAACATAATGAAATTTGTTTAAAAATGAACAATGATTTACATTTGAATAAAACTTTATATTTGTGAATCATAATCATATACAAAAATACCCTTTGTTTAATTAAATAAGATTAGATTAAAACTATAAAGCATCATATTTTTATATAAAATGATTTTATTTTGTTAAATTAAGCATATAAAAAAAACATATTATTCTTATACAAACGTTTCTTAATCCCAAGATTGAAAAGATCTGGATTCAATTTCAGGTAGTCGAAGAAATAAAAATAAATTCCCAAGCGTTATTTAGTATCACAAGTCAATTTAAAAGAATGGTAACAATTGTGTTAAAATATATGTTGAAACTTTAATATACTACTGTAAGCAATTTAAAATCCATTTGCCAACAACGCGTTGTTGTCTAGAATACTACACTCGACAATTCGCAAATGACGCACGAATGACTTTTTGGCGATTTGCTAACGTCTTACTGGCGACTCGAAAACGACGAATAAATTACACTTTAACGTCGTAGTAACGATACGATTACCTCCACCGAATCTTAGATGTTCTTCGCCGATATAGACTTCAAATGTCTTTCTGTTTCTTTGATAACTCCCAAATGAATTATCCATGAGTTGTGATTTTCTAACAGTATAAAATGAACAATCTTTATAGATTACTATCTGAATTTGATATTGCTGACTTTTGCAATTAATTATTAATTTTATATATATAAATAAAATATTTTTATTGATTAATTTCTAGTCTTTCCAATCTTTCGGATTAAAAAAAATATACATTAAATTACTACTCAATTATAACTTGAAATTCGCGTTTTATCACATTTATTCACAAATTAAAATGTATGTCAATAAAATCGAAACAATCTCGTCGCTGAAAATGTTGTCCGATCTAAGAATTAATAAAATCGGATTTAAGGAAATATTCCGAGAACTTTCTAAAATACGTTTTTGTGTCACTTCTTAACTGTTCCAACTATTTCATTAAATCTATAGGAGGATTGATGGCGCATTAATGTTGCAAATCAATAACTCGTTTGTTGTTTTGTGCAAAAAGCCGCTTTGTCAGCGCCTTGTACTCTACTTTTCCATGACGTGCGTATAATTAACGCTACACTTTCTTCTCCGCTATACGACAACTAAACCAAAACGATTCCGCTTTTCTTGACACGTCGTCGAAATTTAAACGTAAGGACGTTTTTCCCGAGAAGTAATTAGTCAGTTTGCAATCGCATTTAAATGAGGCGCTTTTTCCTCGACGTCTTTTTTTCTTGTCTCTCTTATTTTTCGGCAAAATAACTGGAACCCAGGCGGATATATTCTTTAAAATGAGATTCTTTGCTCGCTCGCGCTGAAGAAGAGAGGAGAGACAAACAAAGCTCGTGAGAGAATCTCGGCAACGAAATACTATTTCTGCATATATTCCCGGGATAAACCCCGCGTAATACGTCAGCGGACCCACGTGTACATCAAATCCCGGAACGGCGTATTTGCTCGTTGAATAATTATGCAACGAAAAATTTGCATGCTTAATAAGAATTCGTGCTTAGGAATAATTATCGGAACCAAGTGACGCGACTGTTGGAGAAATTATAACTCAATTTTGTGTTTCAATGAAAAGTAATTTAGTTATTACAATTGTAGTATGCAGCTATAATTTATCCTGCAGTCACTTTATATTTCGTATTGTTGTCGACAGTTATTTTTGAATTCCTATTTTACTAATTGTGTGCCAAAATTGTTTTGTCTTTAATTGGCATCATTATTCTATCATGAGTAAATTGTTCCTATTGTAAAATAGACTCCACTTCATTGTATAGTGATTTTTAAATGTCGTTTTTTGATATATTAGAGCTTACAAACACTGATTAACATGTTCGCTTGAGGTAGCATTAGCGACAGATAGAAACTCTGTGTTATACTAAAAGCAAAAAATCGTTTCCTGTAAGTTCACTTTGATGAAACGATATTAGTGAAGTAATCCGAAACTCTGCCAAATGTACAATCTAATCCTGTTTCCCGATCAATCAAAGTTGAGTTCTACTCAACGATTCCAAAAAAGTTACCTAGGTTTTCTTGATCTATGCATTAACATCGACTGTATTTAACCGCACATATACGATTCTTTTTTTTTTTTCTTATGGTGTTATATTAAATTTTTGTTTAGAATATTTGTATTATATTTAAACTCATTAGTATCAAAAACTGTCTTGTTATAACATCATAATGTGGAAGTTTGAAATAGAATTAGAGAGTTTATTTGGTATAAGCGAAAAGATAATGTTTAAACTCGGAGAATGAAATAAACATGCTATATATCTGTCAATGAGTTTATTTTATTATGAATCAAAACACATACACATTGTTTTCAAAAAAATATAAATACATCACATAGAAAAAAGTTTTGATACGATATATATATTTAATTCATCTTCATTTGTGTCACATTTATATGATAATTCATGTAATGTTATTTTCTATCATATTCTTTACGATATTCTATTATAATATACTTGTTTATATTAATTCAAACTAAAGTTAAAAATAATACTGCTAAAATGATGTTTTTTATCTTAATAATGATTCTTCCTCGATTTCTTATTTACTAGAAATACTATACTTTCTTGTACATAATTATTTCTAATATATTTTTCATATGAATTATAGGGCATAAAATATTATTTGAATGAAATTTTTTCCGGATTTGTTTTATAAGATTATAATTATTACAAATGTATTTAAAGAATTGAAGATGTAATATCTGTTAATCGTAGATTTTTATCATCAGGTAGAACTAAAATATCAAGTAAAAATATGATATTTTTATATAATATTTCATGAGAATCATTCAAACTTAGAATTCATAGTTTTGGTAAAGCTGTATTAATTTCATATTAATTATTTTTATAATCCTGCTATTCCAACAAGGTTTTGCACATTTTAATTAAAGGAACAAACAATTTCTAATAATCACATCATAAAACTTCAAAACCGCCATAAATGATTGATTAAAATTATAAATAAATATATATAAAAAAATACATTACTTTTTTTACAATTTAAGTTCATAATGCACTTAATATAAATGAACGTATAATCTTTTAAATTTGTTTCTCTTTTTTATTGTACATTCTCATGTATATGAGAAACTACAATTTCATTATTTTGTCAAGAATTCTGACAAGTCAAACAACTACTTTAACATTCAGCTTTTGCAGATTTATGAAAAACCTAAAACCACTTATGACCGAATGTGACGTTGGCAGGCGTGTTCCTGGGATCTTGAACTTGTAGTAGTCACGGTGAATCCGCGCGTTAGTCATGCCTTCATTAAAGCACACTTTCAATTTAGAGAGGCTTTGCGCTAAGTCGTTGAGGATGGTACTGAAGTTGCAGAATAAAGGGAAGGGAAGAGCAACAAGAAAAAGGAAAAAATAGCAAATTGCATATTTAGTACAGGCTCTGCGGTAACAAGGCAGATGGCGTTTGCATCAACCTGTCGAGGACGCGATTTCGAGCAGGTTATTTTCGCTTGTACAATCCAGCTTGCAGCATCATGAATGTTACACCCAATTTTTACGAATTGAGATAATTGAGCTAATTATTTACATTGCTACTTTTTTATTTGCACATTTTAAATTGTGCCATTTATTTATGCATCGTGTATTTCTACTGGTTTTCGTTTCAAATATTTGAGAGTATATAGATAGCGTAATTAAGCAATCATTATATAGCATTCCACACGAATCAAGTTACCAAAATTCTTCTCAGCTTTTAATAGAAATGTTTCTTTGATTCGCGATACAATTAGAGAAGCCTAGATTGGCTCAAAGAATAAAACGTTGTGCTGGAATTGAAAAAGCTGGGGCTTTTGAAATTTTTAACCGAGGCAATAGTAGATGTAAGTAAAAAGAAGATATGTTATCAGTAAGTAACAACGCAGAATGTACTGAAGCGGCGGAACACGGATTCAATCACAAAATTGTTTACCGTTTTGTCTACAAATATCGGGTTGTGAAAAGTTTGTAGATTCAATGATAAATATGTTCGATGGAGTAGCAACAGAACAAAGCTTGATCTTTTGACTACCACGATATTTTTTATAGCTTGAAGCTTTGTAAATATTGATACATATCAAAATACATCGAATGCAAAACGTCGTGTATTAATTCGTAATCTAACCTCCAATGACAGTTCTGTCTAGATTATAAACTATGATTCGCCATTTCAAATTTGATTAAAAAATCCTGTTTGAACCGAGCATATTAGAACTATCTCTTGCAATATTAAATTCAATCATTTTCCAGCTAATTTACCTGAGACGTTTTTAATTAATTCTACCCGTTGAATGATAAAATTTTAGAAGTCTTCGCATTGTAGCTGTACGTTAAATGTGAAATCATTTAAACTGCTTTGAATTTTCAAGCAGTTTTCTGACTTCCCGTAACGATCTGTAAAGTCAGTTCATTAGTGAAATTATCTTGCATTGAATAAATCTCCAAATTTCACGAATGCATTTAATAAAAAATGTTACAGTTCGGTGTTTCTCGCTAAGTTCAATCAAGCCATTGAAACTGGCCAAACGAACTGCTTATCACATACCAATTCAAACTGAAGACTTTGGGAAAATGTGATCCATCGAAACGTTCGATAGGAAATGTCAGATATTTACTATCATACGTTTTCAAATTGACTCATATCCCACATGTAGCAGAACGTTGCGTAATCAATGATTCTAACATGACTGGCTGCAAGAAGATAACAATTTAGGCTTTGCGCAGGCAAGCGTTTCAATCCTGATTAGCTTTCGTCTGCTTTAGAGCTGATTCAATAGAGCTGCACAATAGGTTCGCAAGAATCAGTGCGAATCAGTATACGCACACATCGAGACATTGTACCAACGAAAATATTCTCTTGGGACTTGATTCGTTCTAAACTCACAAGAAAATTATTGATTACGTAGAAAAAATTGTTTCAAAAAAATGAACGAAATGAAAGATAGTGCGTGTAAACTGTGATGAAGCTGGTTTATTGTAATAAATGTTTGAATTTGAAATATAGGTTGTGAAAAAATCAAGTTGATCTCCATCTTGATTGGCTTCCTATCTGACAATCAATATAGAACTAAATTGACCATCGGGCAATTGTCAAAACTATTATTTATACATGAATACAAACATTTTATTTTCGGTGAAAAAATTTGATTGAAAATCAATACTGGTTTATCAGCATCGAAAGATAATAAATACGTACGATATCGAAACGTCATTCATCGAGTCGGTGAAATATATAGAACTTGACAAATACTGGAAGAAAAAAAAAATTCATCCTCGCTAATTTACTATTATTTCGACTTTTTTTGACGCGACAGGACAGTATTCTTAATCGTAAGCAATAACAAAAGGATCATTTCATTCTATCGTCCTATCACGAGCGATTTACTCTTAATCTAGGATTGGTTTAGAAAAATAAACGAAAACACATGAATAGTATAAACTTTTCTCTAACTTCTCTAACAACATAAAACAACTTTTCGGATCGTTAGTTGTATCAATCCAATTATTTATTTTCATGTTTATTTGTATGATTTTTAAGAAAGTGGAATAGATGGCATAAAAAGGTGCTTTTTGAAGCGATTATTTCGCGAAAAACGGTAAATATACTTATATCCTTTATCATTATTTGATCAATTGTATTGCCGAACGTGCGCGATATTCGTGAAGGTTGGAGTTTCGTGAAAACGCAACTTCGGTTCTTTGCAGATAACTTTTCGATAGGTTTCTAATGCTTTGATCAACAAACCGAAAATTTGTTTTACGGTCTTTCCTTGAATCCTGTAACCAGTACATTGGATAATAGCAATGTCGATTAAATTAATCGAATTATACAACTTATACAAGTGTTAATAAGGATAAAAGGTTCTGAGTTCAGAATTTAGAACAAAATTTGAAACTAATTAAAATTCATTAAGTACTACTTAATCTTGAAAGGATTCGTTTAGTGCATTTGTTGAAAGAGTTATCAGAGATACTAACTTTCCTTTGGCTTAATTAAGAAAACCTTATTTTCGAAATTTAAATATTTTCGATACTTAAAATTTGACGACAATGTTCCATAAATCCGAAAAATGTCATAATAGCCAATATAAAAAATTAAATCATAGAAGATAACCATAAATGGCATCTAAGTGAACAAGACGTAAAAGTTAATTTTGCAAATGAAAATTCATATCTTGACTTGAATAATATAAATCCACTTTACTTCGTAACTTCAGTGCACTTCTTCCATCTCAAGAGCTATCTGCTTCTGTCACTTCACTTCATATTTAACCATTTCTGAGATATCAATACTTCGACTTTGCAGCAACTCCACAGCTCTCAGCTGTTCACAATCTCTTAACTGCGAAATATAACCTACATATCTTTAATTCCGTCACCTGACCCGAAATCACAAATTAAGAATCCACAGCGCTCATTCGAAGTAATGGTTTCATTCAGAAGGCTCTGTTTTATTCATTTCCGTTTCATCTTTTTCATTCGTCTTTGTTACACTGTCATATGTAGGCCGATTTTATCGTATTTTATATTAGACATCTAACATTTTATTGACAATGTTGGTCTAATTTTATTCAACAATGACGTTCTTACCTAGCGTATTATTTAAAAAAATCCGAATAAATCTTATAATTTTTATCTAGCTTTAGCAGTTTTAAAAAGAAGAGATTCGAATCAAAGAGAAATTGCTTTTTCAATTAGATTTCAGCTAAAATTCAGCACTTTAATCAAACGACTTTTATCGTAATCTTCGCTGAATTTTTGGTTTCATTTTGGAAACAGGCGCGATCCGATTAATAACTGTATGCAAGGCCGAATCCATTATTCAGGTTTCAATTATAACACGCTCATCCGGATGACTATGATACTCACGTATGTGCAAGGTCATCGATTCGTAAGTCCTGACGAACAACAAATAATTGATTTATTCGAACGCAATCTCTTTTACAATTATTGCTTGTTTCATTGTCGTTTGATTTCTGCATTCATTATGGCCCTCGTTATGCCGATGCGTCGTAATACATTTTACTAGACTTCCTCAGGGGAAATCAAGCGAAATTACTCTAGCTACTCGAAGAATCTGCATGAACAAACAGTAATTAATTAAGGCCTCCTATTTATGACGGCAAATAAGATCAATCAAGAGTTTTATTTGCGACAAATTATCGTGAAATCTGCGGGCTTTAAGCGGATTACCGACGTTTTCATTGCCGAGAATCATCCTGAAAATAATTATGGACCCAGTGATGAGATTATAAAAATATTATTTATCGAAGTCTAATAGGGCTTAATTCAGTTGGATGGGTTAATTATACAGGTATTTCTTTAATGTTCAAAGATCTTAATTTTAATAAATGCACTTTTTAACTATGCACCAGTGTTTTACTCCATGTACAAAAATTTACAATTTTGTTGAAATTTGTTTCATTATAGCGTCGTTAAAAGTGATTTCGGTACACTTCAAAAAATTGAGCGCATTTTCAACTCGAATTTTCAAGTTTAAACATAGTTTATTATTTGTGAAAACGAATATAAGCTTTAGTTATATTAGTTCTACCGATGTAAAGTGAACTTTGCAATTTCATTTTTTCTCTCAAAATATTCATTCAGAAACGGTAATATAATCTTAAATTGCTGAATGGCTTAAAATCGAGCTCCGTTATTGCATTAAGCACAACACGGCTGACTTCGATATCAATCACAGTTGACTAGGCATAATTTAAGCAAATTCATAACTAGACAGTATCTGAATTAACACCAACCATAATCGAAAAGTCCTGGTCCAACTAGATGCAAAATACAATTGGCCGGATTTAATAGTATTAAGATTCAACGGATTTACCAATTTGTGTAAATTCAAATCTAGGCATAATAACCGGTCTAATTGCATCGATTGTCAATTTTATTACTATCTCTGTATCGATTATAATGTTTTTCAAAATACGAAAAAAACTAAAGCTACATAATGTACTGAATAAAACATTATTACATGATTTTTAAAATCCATTTCTAGAAACTAAATGTCTTTAATATAAAAAGTTTACGATGCTTTTTATATTAATTATAGTAAATGCATATACATTAACTCAAAATCAATGGAAATACTGTAGAACTCCACAAAGTTATGATATATAAATGAGCGAATGAACAGCAAAAACTACGGTATACATACATTCTATAATTGATGGAGCGTATTTTACGTGAAACGATAAAAGTGTAGCAAAAGACCGATTCTCGAGTAATTATGCCATGGACTGCGTGAACTCAAAGACTCTTAAAGGTTGAAAAAGTGGTGCCGACTGTGGCGGAAAGTGGAATCTGGTCGAGCAGAAGAATGACGAAGGAAAGGTATTAAATGAATGAACGCATCGCATGTGTATGTCAGCTTAATTAACTGACAAAAGGGAGAAGGGTTCACTAAAAGTGCCTAGAGAAAGAGGCAAAGGATTGAACCGGGAGAACGGTTCTACTCAGCCTTTTGGACTGGTCGGAAAACAAGATCGAAACACACGCTTGAGTAAAGATTGACGATTTGTTTTCCAAAACAGCTGATCTTTTAGCAAATTAGCTTCGTCGCGATATAAATAGAATTTGCTCGACCAGTTAGCTATAAATTGACTTCCAATGCGAATTCACTATTTTCAGTAATTGATTTCATCCCGGGAATAAATGATTAGTTTTAACACTAAATTTAGCGATAAAGAAATAAAATACAATTCATGAGATTAAAACCATTTTATGTTTTTTAAGCTCTATCAAAAGGGTTGGAAAAAATACGATACACTTCTTGCATGAAAAAAGAATTATTCATTTAGCAACTTTGCCGATATGAGACTCATTTTTATACCCATTGTTTGAGCATTACTGAAGAAAACGACGGGTAAAAATAGTATCTCGAAGCCGTTGTATCATGATAATACTTCGTCTTCGTGTGTCTTTAACGTTGTAACTAACTTTCTCTAAGGAAAAATTTATCCATTCTCAAGCCTCCTTTCCTCACACATTACTCACGGTCTGGATCTTTTTTGAAACGAAATTATGTTCAGTTCTCCTTTAGCGCTTATGAAATACTATACGAAATTTTTCTCCAACGAGTCTCGCAATAGAATTTATTGTCAAATGAAACGTTTGTCGCTCGCTCATTTTTCTTTGTCTTCCTTTCGTGAAATGATACCGTCCTCAAGTATTCAGTGAAAAAAATCAAGAATTCATCAGACGAACAAATAATTCTGAATATAGCAAATGTTCCAGGCCTCTATTTATTCATTTCTAACGATTGAATTGTTGAATCCGTGAAGAATAAAATATAATTGATGTTTTTTCAAAATAATTCAAAATCAATGGGAAATCAAATTTCAGTCTATTCGTGCTAGTATGTTGGTTCTGCCTTTGTTGAGACAGGCCAAATGTTTACATAACAAGCTGTAACAATAGATGGGGTTAGGCGCCAATATCTGTCCAAATGAAACAGGAAGCAATTGCATATGAGTGACACAAATTGGGCCACTCGCCCCGAACTCATCGGTTTTCCTTGGGCATAGCAGATTGCAGTGTAGGTAAACGTGCATACAAACATTGATGTATGTCTAGACAACGTCCTAGCATTTAACCAAGGCCTCTAAACGGTGCTTTGCTACACCATTCGCATTGAGGAAAATGTAACATCGCGCGTCGAGCGGAATGTACACGCAGTAATTAATGCTACTGCGACGCCGTTCGCCAAGAACAGTGACCGAGATCGAAGCCAAAAGTCAAACATCCGTTAAGCGCTGCTGCAAAAGACATAATGTATGAATCTAAATGCGGTGAAATTATAATTTTATCTCACACTTTCCCTTGAACATTCAATTGCAATATAAAATAATATATTATTATTTTCAATGCCATATATTTACGTAATATCATAATAGTTTTGAGCGTTCAAGTTTTATAGCAACGTATATATTATACGGATTTATTTCATATTTATTTGGAACGAAATACTTTTGTTCAATACCTTAAATTGTATGATTTTGTATGGAAACGTCGCAAAAGGTAAATTTAAAAATATTTCAAGTAAATTTGTAATCATTTAAGAGTATATTTATCACTTATCGATACCCAAGTTGAATAAATTTTACTTAACTTTTAAAGAAAACGAGGAGATAAGGATAAATTTTGTAATACATGATATGTTTATGCAAATTTAAATGAGCTAAATTTTATTTAATGTAGTGATGTAATGTAAACTTCGAAATGATGATTTATTAAATATTACTGAACTATTCATATGGCCAAGATATACTTTACAGTTAAGAACAATTTTATATACTTCTTCTTACAGTTTAATCATCGCGTAAATCTTTTAAAATACTTTCAATCACTTTTTAAATAAAAACTGCTATCGAATATTATATTCATTCATACTTTCTTTATAGTTCTAAAATTAACATTTTAAGTTTGTAAAAGTGACGAATACAAAACTGATCAAAACTTATAAAACTGATTTATGCGACCTTTTTTTCAAAAACAAAGAAATAAAGTTCATTAAAGATAGTTACTATTTTGGTTTTTTATAATATCTCAGTAAAAACATATTGTAAAATAAAATGTGGTTCCTACATTTTTTTACATATTGTATGTACGAATACACAAGATTGTAAGCATAGGGTATACATCATGGTCATAAATTGTGTTTTAATTATAATAAGGAAACGTAAAATTATCTTTAACACGATCCGGTTACAAGGCAAAGTCTGGCGAACTTTTAATTTAACCTAATCAATATTATCGCGAATAACTTTAACTCTATGAAATTCATAATTCCAAGTGGAAAATATCCTGGGGTATTAGTGTATTTTAATTCTTCTATGAAAAGATCACTATTGACACATCCGTGAAAACAACATTCGTATAAAAAGAATAAATTAAAAATTTAATTTTTAATCATTTCTTCACTTTAAATTTTCTTCGTTACTTAACGATCGTGTAAAATTATTTTAATTGGCTTTTCAATAACCTGTTTCTTGAAACAATAAAATTTTATATTTAATTTCGAATTTTCAGATGAAAAAACTTCTATAATGTCACAACAAACTCAACTGTCATTTTCTATACCATTGAGGTAAGTAGAATTACTATTGTAATATTAAATGAGCGAATAATTTTGGTTAATACGATATTCAGAAAAATTGTTTTTTCACTTACATCTATTATTAATTATATAGCTAATGAATAATACAGAAATATATTTTCTATGAATTACTTACCTCATTTCAATGTCTGTGTTAATGTATATTACGTTAGAATTGAGAATATAATAGTCGTCGATTAGGGTGCATTATCATTGTTATCCGAATATAGTAAAGTCGGTTGGCAAGTATACTATTTTATAAACGTGGTAGCATCATACACCTAATGTGGAAACTGAAGACTGCTATTTTTCTTCGTCGTTACTGACTTCACTTTATTATAAGTTGTAACAATAGCTACTGAATGTATGTATGCACGCAAAAACAACACGAAAAAGACGAAGCATGTATGAAATGCAGTGTTATACACATTAAGCGATGCAGACGAGTTTCTGACCCGAAAAGAAAAATAGCCAAACTACGTTTTCCGCCTTTAGGAACAATTGGTAAATGCACAGCGCTGATATTAAAGCTTTATTCCGGCTTGACACTGGTAAACGGAATTCCAGTTTATCGATATAGTTTTTATCATCTTCATTATTTGACAAGATAAATGAACATTATTGAATATTTATCCGTTAAGTGATATTTCATAAAAACAAAAAAATTAACGCGACAAATTTCGAATTATATACAGTTTATTGGCATTTTAATTTAGATATGTACTCGCATGCATGTGCGAATAATAACACAGAAGTACTTTTAATGCAATTTGTACGAAATGAAACTAATAAGATCTCTCTATTTTCGAATATTATATACGTGTATAATATCAATTTTGTTATTACATGCAAGTGATTTCATTAATATTAGAAATAATTTGAAATTATACCCTTTTTAATGGTTAATTATAGTTTCATGAACAAAATGTATCTGTATTATATAAACATCGTTTTTGAATCATTTAAAATTTCAAGAAAACAATTTTTACGACTATTTTAAAAACTACATATATATTTCAATATGATAAATTAATGAGATAATATTCATGATAAAATAAACATGTCATTGATTGTTAAATTTGATTTTAGAAATTACGTGTATTATTATAAATATAATTTCTTAACAAATGAACAAATAACGAAATTGTTTCTTCTAATAATATTTTATTAAAAATAAATTTTGTAGCAACGATTTCACGCTTGGTAGATGCATGATCATAAAAAAGAGTGTGTGTAAATGTATGAATTTTTCACTGATAATGTACTATTGTCCCAAAATATCGAACGAAAAGTATCTGTTACGTCAATAATGTTATAGTTTTACTTATCATATTCTTTTATATTTATTTTCATAAAATATATAATTTATAATATGTAATTAGAATTTTTTAAACACATGGAGTAACAAAAGCATCATGATTCAATAATTTTGATATGAAATTTTTTAAAGATTTTTAAATTTTATTTCATATTCTATGAATGAGATCTTATAGATTTTTCGCAAGTAATAACATAACACAATGAATTTTTCAATAAAAACGTTAAATAATATGTTGAGTCAAATAATGTTTCAAATATTAAACGAACGTATGAGCTATCGTATTTCATAATTTCACTATGCAAA
>JABFQD010003622.1:0-12925 GCA_022817045.1 Psix sp. ZL-2020 | reverse complement strand
ATAGAAACCATTTACGCTCAACTTATAATTAAGCTGATATTCAAGAAATTTTAAGCAATTTTTCATGATATAAGTTAATTATATTCACAATTTTATAATACATACCACACTATCTAATTTGTGATTAATTCATAGGTAAAAATTTATAAATATATAATATTACTGAACTTAATATATCATAAAAATTTTATATTTATTTATAGTAATAATAAATGTATTTTCCAGTTTTATGCGGATTTGTATAACTTGGCTTTAGATAACGCTGGCATCAAAACACGTTTACTAATTCAAGATGTATCGTACAAATTAGCCGTCACCGTTACTGAGTTATTAAGTGTCACACAAATTTTGAGTATGTCTTCGTAAATAAAAAGTTCTTCATAATGAATGAAACAGTCTTTTGCATTTAACACAATTTCTTATACCTTCAGATTGAAACAGAAATATTATATTTCTTTTGTTTTCAAATCCTTCTCATTTTTTAAAATGTACGTAAGTCAACAACTTGGGACAAAAACTGAAAAGAACAAATATATTAAAGTAATAAATATTATAATGGTATTGAAATGAAGCACTTAATGCTTATATTTTATTATTTGAATATTCATATTTATTAGAAAGACTAAAGTAGTCAATATAACGATGGTTATTTAAAATCGAATTTCCATGAAATTTCTAATGAAACAAAATTCTCGAGTATAACATCAAAAATTAAAAAAATATAAAATTTAAATGTTAAAAAGTGGGGGAGGGAGGCAACACTACATTGCATTGAACATGTGTCCACCAAAACGAAATTCTAATCTAAAAACGAGAGTCATAAACACTGAACTAAACTACACATCAACAATATACAAACAATATTATCTGCAATACCAATAAAATTGGGCCTAACTCCATTTTGTAATTCATCAATAATTTATTTGGCACAAGTATAACTTTATCGACACTACATATGTACATATTTACTCGATGTTATAAAACAAGAATTCATACCTTATTTTCACATATCTATAAAAAAATTCAAATTGTATTATATTTTGCCTTAAATACTTCTTTTGCTTTGTTATTTGTTCACATGTTTGGTTTACGATACAATAACACTGGCCAACAACTTTGCTCTACAAAAATCAAAACGCAATACGTGTTTACATTATGGTTACGTACACTATAGTATATAATAGCTTTGACTATTATTATGTTTCTGATGACCACGCATCGTGTCGGTGCGCAACCATCGTGGTCGCGCAATACTTCCCATTTACAATCACGATTGTAAAACTGACTCTTGGGGATAGCTACAATGGACACGATTGATCGACACAATCGCCACGTGACCACGGTGCAGTGCAACTACACGATACCGTCACCTCGTTCTACACCTCAATTGTTTACTTTCTCCCCACCGTTTGTTTGTTTATTCCCAAATGCACGCTTCATCAACACGTATCGGCTAATTTAACGACTACGAATTCCAACATTTCATTATGAATTAGCACCTTAACCGTAAGTACCATTAGAATATTATTTCAAAATATTTGAATGTGTAGCTGTCACTTTGTTTTTGCTTTTATCTTTCCTGCGTCGATTTTTTATGTAGGAATTCCTCATGTATGTAAAACCATTGTCAAAAATAGAATTACTGATTATAGTTGATAAATATAACAGCGAAATGTATATGTCTTAAAAATATGCATTTCGCACATTCATTTTGTTTCAACTTGAGTGATGATATGTAATTTGCTGAGGAGGTCTGTGTTGTGAGATTAGGCTCGCAAACAAAACGGGTTGTCGTGAAATGAAATGTTGTTGTTATTCATAGTACTCGACTCGGGATTGCAACACATTGTTTCATATTTTTTTATTTCATTTAATGTACATAGAATTATTACAATCAATTGTATAATCTTTTCCGAAGAACCAAGTACCTTGTATGTTGGTTTTGTTATATTGAATTTCCGTTTTTGGACCAACCCCGCCCCTTAATATTATAAAACAATAGCCAAACGAAAAGGGATTGAATATGGAACATGATAGCACAGTGCAAGTACGGTATCATGACGTAAGGTTATTATACACAATTCATTATCCACATTACTCTATACAGCGGTAGATAATTTTTACAAAAAAAGAAGACTCCTTTTGGTCACCTAAAAAACTGTAATAATAAGTATGAAAAGGTATTACGTATGCTTAACAATTTTTTCACGTTTTTTTATCGTTTTATTTGTTTTTCTCAATATAAACTTGATACTTATCAAAATAGCATCGTCTTTTCTATCGCCAACTATGCCACCTATCAACATCAGACACTACTTTGATAATTCACAAAATGCTCTCCAAATATCAATCTTCGAACGATGACGCAATTTGCTTTTGACTACTCATTTATTTTCTCACCCCTGAAACCATAAAAACCCGATGTTCGCTTGCACAGTATATTCATCGATTAGAGCATAACTAACATTTCATTTTCTATCCTATCTTTTGCTCTGACACCGGGCCTTATACAGACAAACTCGTGACATGATTCGTATAGGTTTCTCTTTTTATTTTTGGGTCGACCTAATAAGAAAAGCAAGCTCAAACGAAATCAAAATGATAACCCGGTCCGGCTCGGATCTGGGTCATGAAGTTATTCGAGATTTCGTTCGCGTACGACTGACGTCGATCGAAACGGAGATCAACGGGTTGTCGCGAATCGTTGTAAGCGCAATCTGTCCGTGTCCTAAATCGATCCCTGCAAGGCGTTCCGCGTCGTTTCACTGCATGATTGTCAGCGAACGCCTTGCAATCGACGATAATACATCGAAATGCGTTTGTAACTCGAGGAGAACAACTTAGATTCCCTATAGGCCAGCTACACACATCAGCAATTTGATTCCATTGTCGACGACACGCTTTGCGATCTTGTTCAGTGGACGTTCCATTTCGCGATATTAAAATCCAAGAATCTCTTAGCAATTTTCCAGAGAAACGTAATTTTTGTACTTTAAGATCAACATTTTTTGAGTTCGATAGAACATTTTCGGCTTTGCTTGCTTTGATATTGATCGCAATGTAATTTTAGTATAAAATAGGAAGAAAAGATGTTTTTAAGGAAATTATATTTGTCACTTCCTATCGCAGTTTATGCGATAAAAAAGAAAGTACCTTCGTACTTTATTTCATTGAATCTTTCAATGAGAAAGTTGCACAAAGCACAAATGTACTTTTTCAATGGTTTTTCACGTAAATTCGATGACATTTTGTTGAATATTTTTAGTCAGATAATTTTATTGCAGTGCTAGAGAAGGATGCATAAACAACTTCACAAACTAACCGTGTAATTTTCAAAGCACAATTGTCATTTCATTTATCAGTTGCCAATTTCTGTGATCTCGACGAAACCAATTTAGATTTCAATGATCAAGAAAATTGATTTTGAATTGTTTTTTTTAATTATTATTCATTCATTTTTTTTATTTCGTCCACTAAACAAATAGAAATACGATTGATCGTCCAGTAAAAATGATAGAGTAATCATTCGCATGATATAGAATCCGAAACATCGAAGCGTGTCAAGTGTTATGTCCGAAAGAAGCGATGATCTGAGTAACTGGAAAGTGAACAGCGCATTCCAAGACTTCTTAATTCAGAATAGATTTGAAGAGATTGCCGAGTAATCGAAATGCTTTTTACTAAAGAACGTCTTTTTGTAGTTCTGACGAAATAGATTTACGCATGAAAGCACATATTCAACGAACCAAACTTGCGCAAATTTGTTCATTACAATAAACGCGAATTTTTCCAGTTCGTTTTCGTATCGAATTTCGATCCAATTAAAAAAATGAGCTGACAAAATGCATTTCCACCGATCTATTTTTCAAAGTCATTCTAACGGAATACTTTGATTAGCAATGGAAGTGTTTTTTATGCATCAGCCTATTCATTTCTCAAGTTAATTGTTAATCAGTACGACGTAAGACTTTTCAGTCTATACGTTGATTACTGCTGCATATTCGAATGAATTTGTGAATTTAATTGGTACATAAAGTCAAGTATTTGATTCGTTAACATTGACATTTTTGTGTAATCAACGAGTATAAAGAAATCGTGAAATTTTAAATTTAAAATCAAAATGAATATATTCCAGTAACAGTTGAATGCAATTAATTTTTTAATCAAAAAGTTATTATTCGTATCGGGCAATCAAAATATCTATTTGCGTCAAGAACTTCGTCAAAGCGTCATTTCAAGCGTAGCGACGGAAAGCGAACAAAACTTGGTCGAGAAGCTATACCTTGTAAGTCTTACACACATCCAGATATACGTTATCTATAACTGTCTATTCTCTGTAATTACTTTCTACAAGGTTTGTGAGGACAATGACGATTAAGTTTGAGTATACATCCACGACACAATAGTAGTTATGATTTTGCTCGACTTCGAAGCAGTCAGAAGAAACGAGCCAACCAAGCTAGCGCGTCGGTCGATTACAATGATCTTTATCCTTAATCATTAGCGCACAAAATTGAGTGCCAGTGTTGGAAACTTTCGTGAATTCCGACCCAATCAAAGTACTATCGTCATAGATTAGTGCTATTTACAGTACGAAATCACCTAAACAACAGACACTGACAGCAGAAGAATTGTTTGGTTTGTTATCATTATTTTTTTGTTTTTTCTTTATTGTTATCATGTTGGAACTACTTATTCTAAAACATTTAACCATAATTACACTCTAAAGAAAGTCTCGACTCGCGAATATTTGGCTCGATCCAATCAGAGTAATGATAAATACCAGCACTAACTATCAATTTCGAATTGCCGCTGGTACTCAGTGACGAATTGCACTTTTGATCAAGTCACTTCTGTGCAAAACTTGTTCGCTTTTAGAACTTGTTTTTGTGTTCTTTGGCTTATGTTTTATCGCATTGTTATTCCGCTAATTTGTTTGTTTTGGTATTGTGTATGCTTTTGTGTGGAAACTTCATTTACAACTCTTGAACTGATCAGGTAGATTTCCGGAACGAGCTACCGCATGATATTTTTTTCCATAAAAGGCCAAACGGACTGAATATCGACAATATAGTTTGTTTCGATATGAAGCATCAAAGTCCGATACACGGATGAGTGCTACCGATCTTAATCCGATTCTACAGATTGTCGGCGTAAAATGTGGCTTTATCCCCGCCACTTTGCACCATATAAGAAGCACCGGGTTAAATGCAAGGTGCAATAAAAAAGCCAACCCTCAAAACGACTTTTACTCCGAGAAAACAAAACCATAACTTTAATTTCACAGATACTGTAGTTTGGATTACAAATCTTGCAAATTTACAAACAGATCGAAACATATATTGCTTTTAAATTCCACTCTTTCAAGTCAGTTTCTATTTTACTTTTTAACCACTTATTTAGCACCCCTCGGAGTGAAAACTAAACATGACCGGTGATTCTATTGCTTCTGAGTTTATGTTCATTTTAGCAACACTTTTGGACATAGTGTCGAAACAGTGTTAGATGATAAATGACCGCGATTTCACACTTAACTGTTTTTAAACACCGAATGTTTATATTTATATGTACATTTTTTGTTCCTGTTTGTATATTTGTATGTGTTGACTTTCTGAATGTTTTTTTTTTTGTTTTTGTTTGCGGCTTTTTCATGGTTTTGTTTATGTTTTCCTTCGTGCGTTTGTGTATTATAATTTATGTTATCTCGGTGTGAAAGTGACGGAGTGAACGGTTGTAGAAAACAAATGCATCGAGCATCGTGCTTTAGAACTGACAGGTCAAAGCCGCAAATTTTCCGAGACTGTAAGTTTCTACTTTCTTCGAGTTTTCATGTTCAAAATAGATATACATTTGGAAATGTACTTTCATGTTCATACTTGACTATGAGTTGCGCGCTTTTTACACAAGTTTACGGTAAATCTAAGCGGTATGACTCGGAAATCCGGCTCTGACCGTCTAACGGAGTTAAAAAAATAAATTTTATTTTTTCCATGTTATTCCTTACATCCAGCCAGCTAAACCTAATGCATCACAATCCTTACTATCATAATCAATCGAACGAAACACGACGAATAAAATGAATCCACAACGCTAATGTATCTTTGCGCTTTGTATTGCCATCGATAACAATACTTAGTCTGTATATTTGTATATATGTAATCTCCTTTAAAATTCGTTATTCTCATAGTATACACCAAATATTTTCAAAAATATATCGTAATATTTGTGTGTGACGTTGATATAACTCTGAAGAGTAAAACGAATGAAGAATCAATCACTTTTGGAAGCACCATAAATAAAGCTTGATATGTTATAATGGATAAGATATCATTCATCTCTTTTTTATATATATTTTGGTTTAGTTTTTGTTTTACTTGTTCACTACATATTTTCCGTTCGAATCATGCACGTTTGGTTGTGTCATTAAAACAGACTTAACGATCGTAATGTAATCATGGTAGTGTTGAAAAAATAAACACGTGATATCCACGAATTTGTACAATCAAAAATCGAACAAGTGGACTTTCCGTGTAAATCCATTGCCGAAATGAATAAAGAATTGTTCTTAGCACGCGTTTTAGAAGTCATTAAACTATCAGCCTTACGCTTCACAAGTATAACGCGACCATAAAGTCACGTTTGATTAACCAAAATACATCTTATATTCGGTAAAATTTGAAAAATATTTTATATTCTGTCATTTCGATAATTTAGCGAAAATATTCTTAATTACTTTTTATCGCTTTTACTCTTTTTACTTCAGAAGTGGCCTAACCGTAATTGCGCAAACTAACATGAAATCATCGTCATTTCACGTTCAAAACTATTTGTTTGTCATGGGTGTAAGACGATCGCTCATGAAGGTTCTATGACGTATTTTGATCAACTGGTTTGTTTTATTTGTTCCTCGAGGCTCAGTCTGAGTGTGACATAGTTTTAGCGATATTATGTTATTATCCTTGGTTTCGTCGTAAAATTTAATTCAAAAATTATAGTGGTACAAAATTCGACGAAGGACCAATTAAAGCATGCGCGTTCGTTCCAACACCCACGAATTGTAGTAAGAAAATAATGTCGATCGCGTGGATTTGCTTTTTTCAATGAATTTGCAAAGGTAAGTCATTTCATTCAACAATGTTCATTTACTATCAAGTTGTTGATACTGAACCGTTAGAACTATTTCAGAACGCAAATCCTGCACCTAATCAAACTAATCGAATGGATATTGGTCTACAAAACAGCCACTCTTTTTTGCAAAAAAACAGACTGGCATGGCGTATTTTTGACGTCAATTCGCAAAATCGCTATTATATTGAATTATCATTCGCAGTGTAGAAACAATTTACGCAATAGCTATGTTCGTTTTTAAGACACCACTTGTTCGCTCAATCCTCTAACCGCATTTTTGCAATTTTGTATAAAAATTAATATTAATATGTAGCATTAAAATTAATTATTGTCAACATGAAAAGTATTTTTGTCGTTTCCTACTGTTGTTTGGTAAAAATTTCAGCCAGTCAGTGCAATAGTTTTAATAATTGCATTAATTACGTCGATGTACATTCGTATCTAACAAAATGAAAGAATTTCAGAGATTTCTATAGCTTCTAATAAGGAAGCAATATTTTCCAATTTAATTTCTTTTTATTACTTCAATTCAATTAAACAATTTTCTATTCTTAACTTATATTAATGTACATCTATATAATCTATGATAAAATATGTAATGTAGATAATTTGCTAATTTATTATAAAAATAAAATTAACTTTTCAATGTATAAATATTTTAAAACTGAACAAAAAACATTGTTTAAAATAAATTTTTATTCAATAATTCGCATCTCTTTTTTATTCAGTCATGATATTATTAAAGTCTACCTTACCGACAATTAACAATTTGAATCGATGATAAGTTTTATTCTGAAACTAATGAGAACATAGTACAGTTACTCAGATGGTAAATGAATCATACAGTTTCACAGTATTTGTAAAAATCTAACAATAATTATTAAAATCGTAACTAAAGAAATTGAGTTAAAATTTTAACTTTAAATAAATTGAAAGTACAACTTTGCCGCTTTAATTATAACTTGACTGAATAATATTGAATCATGTTTTTCAGATCAAAATTTAACCAATTAAGTAGTAAGAAGCTAAACTGGAAAATGTATGTCTTACAGTACGGTCAAAGGAATTAAAATATACATCATATTACATACGTTGCTAAAGCTGAAAATATGCTACGAATTTGCATAACAATCTAGTAATCACCGACCTATTGCTCTGGCGGGAAAATTGTAGCAATCGGGATATCAGAATTGTCCGAATTTGCTTTAGAGAGAGAATCAAGGAGATAGATGACTGTAACTAACCAGCGCCTTTTAAAAAACATCTAAATTTGTTTTGGATCTAAAAAGATCCCAACACGGTTAGAGGATTAGACTTTGTATATGTACATAGATGATTGCATGATTGTTAATTTAGTAGCAATGCATACATTTGAGATGGAACATAAGGTCTGGCCCCAAATTCTAATCAGGTTAAGTTGTACCACAATCATATATATGGTACAGTCACGATGGGTACAAGCAGCTATACAAATGTTTACGTCACCAACAGTTGTCTTTTCGGTCGAACTACCAAGATTGAATTAGCAACCATTTTGATCAGCATTGCTTCGTCTTCGTTGGTATCTGTCTTTTCTTTGAGTGTATGCGGACATTTAAGACAAAGCTCCAAGAATCACATAGCTGTGTCACTTACATTGTCAACCAATTCCTCAGGGGAGCCTTGACGCTTAACATTCTAGCCGCTAATTGTTTCAGCGATACAAAAAGCTTCCTAACATATTCAACTCGAAGCACTGTATATATCGACTTTTCGACACTTCTTGCTTATCGTCTATACAGTTTTCAACAAACTCACAAGTCATATAATTCGTCGCTGCAAATAGAATGGATAAAAGAAGACGGGTTTTGAAGAACTAGCATTCTATCTGCTGGTACAATCATATTTGCATTTAAAAGAACCCGGATTAATTGAGTCTCTGTACAGCACAGGACATTAATGCCTAGTATCCTCGAAGTAAAATTTGTACAGCATTTGAGGATCTGGAACCCGGCAATGCAGATGCGTTGATTTTGATTCGAGAGACGAGTCAAGAATGTCAAGTACTGTACCGAAATCAGGCGAATGTTCAGTAGGACACCAGCTGATGGCAAGGCAACGATCAATGTTCCAAGAATTCGAGCGAACAGCGCTGATGTTCATTAGCAAACTAAACGGGAGAGAAAACGGAGTCTATGTAAAGGCGCGATCACTATGCAAAAAAAAGTAACGTCAACTGTAGCGGTTATATACATATCTAATGTATCCAACAGGCAAGAAGAAGTTTCTCAATTATCTCAACAATAACAGTTTATACGTTATATACATAAGAAAACAATGCATCTGCATCTTATGACTTTGGTAATCTCTTATCAGCTAGGTTGTAATCCAAAGTTACATTTTTTAATACGAAAGGTGACGCCGGTACATTTTTATTTCACACCTTTCTCGTTTAGTCAAAGGTGTGAAAGTAACAAAACGAAGTTCATCGTCGTTCATTGCTGTGTCAGTGAGCTATTACTACCAATGTCGTCGTCTAAGATACGTTGGCATCAGAACATCAAAATTGGAAACACGAGAAAAATGCGAAACAGAAATGCCATGACACGAGTGTCTTTCAATCAGTTGGCTATCGGGCTAATCTACGAGTCTGTGTAAACAAGACTGGCCGTACTCAGCAGAGAACGAAATTTTGGTCTTCACTGGCAAAAATTTGTGGGTTTCGAAAAATAGACTCATTTTCCACGTGTAAAAAGGGGGAAAGACAGACTCGCAGTTGACGACAGCCAACGCCCTCCACTGCCATATATAAATTTGTTCGCGTAACCCATAAGTGGACATATATGTGTGAAACATATACAGCAACATACGAGACGCAATTAGAAATTCTTAGTGGAACCCCCGGTCAAAAGGGACAAATGCAAAATCTGAAACCATTTGACCCGGATACCTCTGAGCTTATTACATAGAACGTTCTTCCTTTAACTCGATCTCCTCCAAATTGTCTACCTCCATTTTCGTCACCTTAACCTGTTTGAAGGTCTCGCGGTGAAGATACATAAAAAACCGGATGGCCCTTCTTAAGAGCCAGAAGCTGTATCTTGACTACATTATCTTTGTGCTGACGCGAAGGGATAAATTTTTAGTTCGGTACGAAAGCACTGCTTCATGCGACGAGGCTATTACAAAAGACGTCGAGCCCTTGTCGTCGACCCGTCTACAACTCAGCGACCCGATTGGTCGACCTTTCGTCGTCTCCGGTTTCGTTATCGTCTTCATAGAGTTCCGATGTTTCGTGTACACATCCAAGGGCTGTGGATCTGCGACACCAACTAGCTTATGGCATATCGTTCGGTCTAACGAAGACAAGCACTAGAATTTCGCGCGGCTAACTCTGCTCACTGAGTTCGAACTTGGTTTACTCCGGCTTCAGACGGTGCCACTGCACAATTGTTTGCCGAGGTTTTGTGATCATGTCCTGCCAGTGTTTCGTTTCACTTGCCCCACTTCCGTTTTTCCCTGCAAATTAAGATGAAGAGTATTACTTTGAGAAATTCAAACTTTTGATGAATCACTCACAAAATAGTGTATATACAAATTCTGGCAATTAACTTTGTATAAATTCAGTAGTAATGGTTGAAAAGGAAAAAAAGAAATGAATGTTATTTTCTAAATAAAATAAAGTAAGAATTAATATTATTTATTGATGTATTTTATTAATTAGTATTATTTTAAAACTAATACCAGAATATAAAAGAAAGGGAGAATAAACACTATAGTTAATATATTTTTTGTATTTTTATATTGATTAATATGGTATTGATAAAGTTACTTAGTTATTTTGTCATAATTGGCTGCAATGTCTAAGTTAACTCTATAATAAAACTGTAGCGCAAATGGAATTTTCGTTGAAATTTTAATATCTTACAGAGCTATTCATTTGCTTTGAATGAAAAAATGAAAAATTATGATGAATATTCCTTGATAATAAAGGAAAAATATTATTTTTCTTTTTTAAGCTGTAATTATGTATATGTAAGATTAAATTTATGAGCTTCTCATATAAATTTTAAGATTCAATTTGTTCATTAAAAATTTCTTAATGAAATATGAAACATCAAGAAACTGATGTATTTTATTTTAACTAATTTATGACTTCATGACTAATTAAAGAATTAAAAATTCACGCATTCGTATAACACTACAATATTATGAAGTTTATATTAAACTAGACGTTTTATTATATTAAATAATATTCATAAAAATCAATGTAATATTCTCATTATTAAATAATAATGATACGTGTTAAGAGATACCAATATTTTATCTACATCTATCTGTTTTTTCTTCCGTAATGAATATGAAATGTATTTTATGTACTGACTATTTCGAATTCATAAACACAAAGCTAGATATTATTATCTGAAAACGTTCGGGCAAATATCACGAATAATTCTAATCAAACCACAATTGCTTTTCGCATATATGGTATAATAGCTTTTAAATTTAATGCTTTTCTCACTCTCTGAATTTTGAGTATCATAAACGTATCTACAGCACTATGCGTGACCTCGCAGTACAATTGCAAGTACGATGGCAGTAATCAAAAATTTTTCACAAACGAGATTATTAATTACGATTCAGTTCAGCATAGATATTTCGTTCAAACTACAATTTGTATTGTGTAGAAATATGACTCTCCTATGCAGTATATAATTTTGAGCAAATGAAGTTACGAATAAATAATTTAATTGTCAAAGCAAACGCGTTTCGTTTTCATCAACAAATTTATCGGCTACTTCATTCGTGTTTATGGGTATTATCACGTTTTGATGATATTATAATAAAATGTATTATCTTTCGTACGCTATTTCGTCCGAAGTGCCACGGCAATAACAACCAAATTTCAAAAAGCCAGTTGAAATTTATACTACCGTAACTCATGAGCATTTCACTCACATTCGAAGAATTCGCGTTGAATACTAACTCGGTTGCAATGAATTCTTTTTGTTTATTCACTTATTGTCTACATTTTTCTATTTTGTGTTTCGAAATTAAATAAAACTAGAACTCACGCATCAAAAATTACAATTATTTTCACAATTTCACTAAAACTTAAGCTTTAATTTTAAATTAATATCAAAATTCAATATAATTTGTAATTTATCAGACAAACTCATTCTTATTTCTTGATATGTATATGATCAACATATGTAGAAATGTTCTCTATTTGTGAATTTTAATAACATTAATAACATATAATGTTTTGAAGGAATGTTTTGCATTAATGCATTTTCATAATATTAATAACATAGCGAAACAATATTTCAAAAGTTTGTTTCCAACGAGATATCATATTTGTTATTCACAAACTACTCTAATAGATAAATTAAAATTAACGAGAAGTTATGTAAAATTGGATAGATACTACTCTTTGATTTAATTTATTGGGAACTTTACACAACAAGTTGAAATAGCGTCAACTAAAATAACATTAGTGGTTATATGTGAGTAGGTACATAATCATGAGTACACATTAATATTTGAAAGTCTCTAATCTGATTGCTTATATTATCGATTAAATAAAACGTAATCAATATCCAGCAAAGTCGCGTTTCTCTGAGTTTTTTTATTTATAGCTTCTATTAAAAATTTTATCGTTTAATAATATCTGTGTGTATATTTTCTGCACATTCTAGTTAACATTCTATTTTATAATAAAACAAAAGTATTTTCTATTATTTAATTCTAACCAATAAAATTTTATTCAATAATAGACACATTCTAATAATAAACAAAAATAAAAATATTGTTATTT
>JABFQD010003621.1:0-12926 GCA_022817045.1 Psix sp. ZL-2020 | reverse complement strand
TCTTGTTTGAATTTTCGCGTAAATTTGAATTCATATTCCATTCATTCAATTTTAAATGCACCATATATTTAAATCGCATTTTTTGAACACACTTTACTCTTATCTTAATCTCACATGCTAACTCCAGTTATCTTATCATGTTTTACACAATCTTGAATGACTGAGATAAACTTTTGCTGACACAATCAAGATTTTTAGTGTAAAGTTATTTTAAAAAATTTAATCAAACTATTCATATCGCATTATCTTGATTTTTATTCCATTTAGTAAATGAATTTAATTTCCCTCTCAAATATATAATATTTCCGCACGAAAGTTGACAGTTACGAAAATAACTCATCTCATATAAAAATATATCTAAGGCATTTTGTATTAAGAGACAAAAGCTTCTGCTCTTTAATCAGACTTATAACACGAAATATTTCATTTCACGGCAAAAAATAGTTATTAGTGTATTATTAAAAATATTTAACAGGCTTTTATTTCTGTAAATTGTATTTATACATAAATAGACGTGTATGTTTATTATACATAGATATTTATGTATATAATATATTCCCATGTGTCAAACTAGATAATTTGTATATTATATATATGTATTGTATATTTAATAATTTTCCAAATTGGTTTTAAATATATAATATTGATCTCAAATATTTAATTAGCGTTTTAAGATTTACTTATTTGAAGAACACCGGGTAGAACTAAGACTACACGAGAAAGGCGCCCAGTAACATCGAGAACGATGTTGCCAGACGGCAGAATGACGTCACATGGAATCGAACGCGTAAAAACGTCGTCCTAAGGAAAGGTGGGAGTTTAGCAAAGCATGACTTCTTTGGACAAAAACGTGAATTTATCAGAACAAGAGATACGAGTTAAGACCACAAGAAAAAAGAAACAGACGAAAGGGCCAATGTCATCGTATTGACAAAGAAGAAATGAAATTGTGCAAGCGAGTCAGAGTCATGCAAAAAGATCACTGGATCGTGTCGTTTCTTCCTCCTGGACATCTACGAAGAATAATCTGCTCGCTAAAACGTAATAGTTCAGTTGACACAACAGTTCCATTTAGTTTAACCTTATTTCTTCCTGTTGTCCTAGAGAAATTGGATCCGAATGAACAAAATAATTCTGGGACAGTGTCAAATGTATTTGTTTATTCAATTTATATTTTTACATTTATGCCTTTTGTTTATGGTCATGAACGAAGATATAAATTTGTGCAATACGAAATGACACATGACCTTCAATTCGCTTTCGTCGTAAGAAGAGTGGTTGCATTTCAATGTTCGAGCATTTCGAGAATAAAAACAAAACAACAACCCGTTGTAGATCAAGGTTAAAGTGCGCAAAACGGATATGCTATTGCACTGCTGAATTAGTGAATGGTTTAAGTTATTAACCTATGGAAATCGGTAAAAAAGTATCATTTTTAACATGGTAGTAGAAGTTTTTTAAAAATACAAACAAAAAAAATAAAAATATTTCCTCTAAGAAATACGAGTTTATTACAATGTACAGTAATACATTTTATGCATATTTAAAATTTAAACAAGCGAAGCAAGTTTTTGTGAACAGTCATTGTAAGATTGTTATAGTATTTTTTCTAAAAATACTGTATAATTTTTTTACGGGTACGGTAGAAGTCACGTGTTTTGAAACTGTTTAAAAGCAAACAGAGGTAAAGTATTGAATCTTTCATTTGAGGGAAAGAGCCATTTTCTCACTACAAACAGTTATCGCTTTTACAGTACGTGTAAAAACAAATTATTTGTTAACATCTTTTTTCTTCTCAACACTCAAAAAATCAGATGAATGTATTTTGACTATTTAATATGCATCGCAAACCTAATGTAGATGGTTTCATGATTATATATCTGTCCTTGACAAAGCATGTTAAGGTATTAGTATTTATAAACTTAACCTAAAATGTTGATGTCTTTTTAGTTTACGCAAATAATGAGTATTTTTGGATAATTCAAAGGATTCTTCAATTTTGGGGTTTTATTTATATAGTTCATTTTTTAATTTCATATTTAATATTGATAAAAAATGGTAACAAATGTTTTTTCTTCTCACCTCAAAAGTTCGTTGCGTCTGTAAAAGAATAAGTTTTACTTTTTGCAGTTAATTTAAATCAATTCATACATTAAAAAAGTGAGAAAATCGACTGGTACCGCTAACATTTCTTTAGAGAATATGTTGAATTATAAAATGTGTAAATGTTTGTTTTACTACTTTGATTTTCTCTAAAGTGCCTAAATTAAAACACATCTTTGCTGAAAAAAAATTTTTTATATGGCATAGCTGGTTAAAACATAAAAATATGAATCATAGATATTTATATATATCTATTTCCGTAAAGAAAATAAATATTTACAAGATCATAGTTATGTAATACCAATATTAACCATATCATGTAGCTGTATTTTATTAATATTATAGTAATTTTAGAATTAAATGGTTTTTCTTAAGTTACTTTCATAATTATTTTTCCTTGTTATTAATTTTTCGTTTTAGCAGACAAAACGCTATAGTTTCGTTTTTCCCCTTTGATTTAATCACATCTTTAGCAATTTTTCTCTAAAATGGAAATTTTTTTCATTTTGTTCAGAAAAAATGAAGTTTAAGCATTTATGAATAAATTCAAAGGTTGTGAGGGCAATTGTTTCCGAGCATGCATTCAAAATTAATAATCCAACTGTAGATATGAAGTTTTAATTTGAAAAAATCTAACATTAATGAAAATTGCCGAAGATATACGATTAAAAATTGCTTGAATTTCAATTTAGATTGACAAGCTTTTACACGCAGTGTAATTGTAGTTTAAATTATTACTACGATTGATGGGAATAAACTTTTTTCAAACTTCATCCTGTTTTGTTATAAAATTAGCAACTATTACAATTATTTATTATTTATTCAAAAGTTATATGTTTAAGGTAACTAAAAGTGGTTATCTATATTTTTCTTCAACAATACATAATAGGTTTAAAATTCTGTCTACAACGATATCATCACTTCGATTTTAAATCAACGATTTCAAATAATTCTAAAGCCATTAGTCATTAAATTTGCTATATCCGTAATCTTATAGGTTAACTATAGAAAGCTAAAAACCGAAAAGTATGTAGTAGCATATTTTTGGAATATTTTTTCTCATTCTTTGAGATCTTCTTCTAAATTTTTGAAATTATTTTTTGGTTAATATATAAGAATAATATTGATTATCTGAACATTTTAGATATCTTTATATTTATTTTTATTTATTTTGATTATGGACAATGACTTCGAAATAATATTATTTCTTATGCCTTATTATTTTATTTTGGAACTATTTCATTCAAGTTATTATTTATAATAAACTCTCTTGACTTGAAAAATGTTTTTGCAACATGTATATAATTATATGTTGCATGTTGCACATAAACAGCGTTTTTATTCCCTGTTTTAGGGAGAGAAGCTCTCCCTCGAGAATAAGAATGTGTTACTCTCCCTGAAATAGTATATAACAACAAAGAGAAATAAGCGATTATTCGTAAGAAGAAGTGGCTGAATGGGACAACAGAGGGCTGCCGAAGACAGCCCTAAGTGTATATCTCTGTAAAACTATATATCCTACATATACTGCAGAAAATGTGTTTCTCTTCCTAAAAAAGAGGCTAATAATAATGCTAATTATATGTATGTCTTCAGGAAATGAAATTAAAATATAGGTTTTGAGCTCGTATCACGAAAAATATTGTATACGTGTAATATGTGAAATAAACAATCTTCGCGAATGAAAATGTAGAGTTCAATTACTTGAGCTTTGGTAGCCTCCTGTGATATTTCATATATAGATGGATTTCATTTTCTTAATTCTGAAATCGCTTGTTTCTCTCCCTCATTGCGTAATACACTATGATACGCCAAAGACTGTTAATTTCATTCTTTATAACAATTTTTTCCTAGAAAAAAGCTTTCTAAAAAATATTACATAATCTACTACACTGCAAACCACCCAGCTAAGATCGAAATTATGTCACTTTTCAACCGGTCGTATCTTCCGTGATTTCGATCAAAATTGGAGAATTTTATCTCAAATGGAAGTAAAAAATCTCCTCTTTTGATTTCATAAAATAAAAAAAAGAGCTTTCCTTAGCGCAATTAACCATTAAATAAAATAAATGTTTGTACGAAATTGAACATGTACACGCACAAATACCGCCACTATAATCCATACTTTTGTAAATTTATTATTAAAATTAATCTCTTTTTTAAGAAAATGAAAAAGAATTTTATTTTTGATAAAAAATGGCAAAGCTACGGCCAGCTGACAATCGCATGCAATTTTGGTACATTTTTTAATGTTACATAGAATAATTATTAAGTACTGAACAAATTTGAATTCTTCAAGAGAAGAACAACTATGTTATTTAATCATAATGCATTGAAAGAAAAAAAGTTCGAATAATTACAAATTTTAGAATAAAAATCACTAATTTTATATGAAAGTGGGGACTTAGTAGAAATATCATAAAAATTACTAGTACAATTTGCGTGATAGGTTGTTACTTTCTCAAATAAAGTTTAAACCTCTATCATTTTTTAGCAACTCTTACTATTTTTAGTATGAATTTTTTGATATTTCTTCATCGTCCTCACTTTCATATAAAACTTGTAACTTTTATTTTAAAATTTGTAATTATCTAAACTTTTTTTTCTCTCAGTGCGTAGCTTTGAATGTCTTCGAGATGTTAAAAATATGGTTATAGTATAGCAATATCATGGTAATACCAATTACCTTGCTACCGAATTGCTTATTTCTTTACTGGCTTTGGAATGCCTTTAGTAAAACAATGTCTAGTCATGACATGGTTTTAAAATGACTATACTATGGTTATGAAATAGCAATAACATAGGACTAACATGACAGTGGCATGACATTGCTATGCCCTAACCATATGTTCAACTCGTAGACATTCTGACGATACATTATCAACATGTCGTAGCTATTCCTATCTCGTAGGATTGGAATTGGTTCAGAAAATATAATGATTTCTCTGTATAATGAAAATATAGTTTGAAAATAGAATGCGATTTTCAACTGAACGTAACTTGGTTATTTTTCACTTAAAATAACATTGTTTTTTCATTTTATTAAGAAAAAGTTAAAGTTTGATAATGTATTTCAAAAGGAGTAGGTTATAAGAGCTATTTTTGTCCATATATATATGCTCGAAATTGGCCAAATAGTCATATACAAATTTTTTTGTTTGCCAACTGAAAACAGCTCATTTTTACAGTTTTATGCTTAACTAAATCAAGAAAAGGGATTTCATATTTTAATTTAAAAAAATTGTCAAATTCCGAACAAAATTATGGAAGATACGATCAGTTGAAAAGTAGGAATATTTCAACCTCAGCTGAGTGGTTTTTTTTCGCGCGTGCAGTATACTCCAATATTTCAATGTCAGTGCCGTAATACGTCCATTGACATTTTTGAAATTATGCTTAAATTCACTCATATAATTAATTGAAAAAATGGTAATATTTAGAAGATTTTTCAGTATGTTCGAAAAATATAAAGGAAGAAATAAATAAATTATTGTCCATTACAAATTAAGATGAGAATATTTTATTCGAATGTTTTGAAATGTATTTCAAATAATCATTTTACCATTTTAATTATATACGTATAAACTAATATTATTTATCGTTTTACTTTTAATTAATTAGAACCTTAACTAAAATGAAATGATGTAAATGAATTATTTGTAAGAACAGCCTGGAGAGGTTCGTATTTTTGACATACGTGAATCTCCTTAATTGTTTATTATCTCGTTGCTCAAAATGTTTGATTAAAAGAAAATTTGTTTTATCATTTATTTTTAACTTATTCTTTTCCACTATCAAAAGTGGTTTTACGTTGCCAATTTCAATTTTGCAACGTTTCGAATTATGGCGTGAAAAGTTATTGATTTTAAATAAAAAAGGTTGACAAAGAATCGTAGTTTAACCATGTCTTATGAATTTATGATAAATCAAATAAGTAAAATAAGCTAATTTTTATATTTAAAAAATATACCCCTTAAAAATGTCCTTCTACCTTAAATTTTCTTATGATATGTTGCAAAAGCTGCAACTCATCACGTAAAAACAGTAATCGTGAAAATTACATGTACATTTTCTAGTACACTGCATGTTCAATCTTGAACTTTTATATAAAAAATTAATGTAATCCATTTGTACAAGTGTTTTGTAAAACTTCAAGTATCATAAAAAATGTAAGTTGTTATAAAACGATTGTGGATACATATTAGCAAATTATTTTTCCAAATTTTCATTATAGACTTTGAAAAAATTAAAAATGTCATAAAAAATATTTTTGAAAAAATATAACAAAATAATAAAGTAAATTTTAGCCTTCATTTACACAAACTAAAAAAATTAATAAGTAGGTCATATAGACATAAAATGATTTCAATCATTACAATCTTTTCGTCAATTGTTCATTTTTTAAGGGCTTTTAAAACTACTGAAAGAGCAAAACGTAACAATTGTTTTCGGTTAATCAAGTGTTCATTGCTAAAAATTTCGGTGAATAATAATTAAATGAAAAACAATAGAATAACCTAACTTCAATTATCTTTTTAAAAGGAAAGAACAAAGCTTTTTAACATAAAATATATTAGAAGTATTCATTTTAAAAATTATAATTCTCTTCATGAATGGAAATGTTTTTTGTGCTACGAAAAATTAATAATTTTTATATTTTTTTATATAAATGATCGAAATAGTAAAAAATAGTAATCATTTTTGACTAATTCACCACGTGACTGAAACGCGTTGTTGTTGAACAACAAATTCAAACCCACAGTAACATCAACAACTATAGGTAATGTCACGATCCATTGTTAAAACTTTCGTCGGATGCAACTTGAAACGATAGTATAGTAAGTCAGTCACCCTGAATTGACTTAATTATTTCCGTGCTTTATAAGGAATACTTGTAAACTTTTCCCCCAATAAACGAAATCCAAAATCACTAATCGTTCAGTAATAATCATAATCAAGTTTATACTTTAAACCCGACCCTCTTGTATAACTGGAGGGTAATTTTTTGAAAAAATAAAAAAAAAGTATTATTATAACACAAACAATACGATTATCGCCACGACTAATTGTGAAGTTGATAAAAAAAAACAAAATTCTTTCCAATTTTCGAAATAATGTTTATTTATTCCAAAATGTTCAATATTACAACCATAAAAAAACATGCCTAAGTAGAAATATATAAAATTTTAATCAATTTCTTACAATGGTAACTTCGGGTAAGAAATTTAAAAAAATTTAAACACAATAATAGTAAAATTTTCATAATTTTTACTATAGAAAAATACAAAATGCTGCTTAGAATTTTGAAAATTTTGCACATATTTCATAAAAATTACAAAAAATAAATTTTAATAAAAAGCATCAATTGCCAATTAAAATTTTAATTAGAATATTAACAAGTTTCTGCGTAAATAAGTATTTATCATTTACAATCCCTATTGTAACTATTCCGATTTGGTTTACATTTTTTAACAGACTGTATATTTATAGACCACATTCGGAAGTATAAATAAACATGCATTATGTAAATATGCATATGTTGTTTTCAAAAAATTGTATGACCTAATGGATGACAAACGTCGCTTCTGTTAAGGTAGACAAGGGAGCTAGTGAAAAAAAATTAGAAACTGGGAGTAATGCACGCGCATGTCCAATTAACTTACAGTTACCTATATTGGGAACTCGACATGCAAGAGTTTAGCTGCATAGTTTGTATTTGTGTACACAAATGTGCACACGAATGGATATGTTCCAAAGATACTTATAGTATATCTTACTTGCATGAGACATCGCAATGACGTAGGCATCGTGGATGCTTACTATCAGATGAATAATTTCATGTTTCTAGATGTCAATTAAAATAACTTAAATCAAACTTTAAGAAAACATTGTTATTATATTATCATTTTTAAAATCTAACTTCCGTTAATTTTTCACATGATAAATATTAATATAAAGCAATAATGTATATATTATATATAGATAACAAATGTAACGATAAAATATATTTTGACAGATACACTGCATTTGTGAAACAAGTACAATTAATACTACGTACATGGCTTATGTATTTTTTTAATATACATACATTTATGATAAGAATAAATTATCTTTTGTAAAAGTAATCATGTATGTCAGAAAACAGCAAAGTATGTAATTTATTATCCTTTTATAAATGTCATTAAAAAATTTCACTTATTTTAATTAATTCACAATAAAACAACCGGTGCATAAGTACAAGTTTATGAGTGCTGAACAGTTGAAGAAAGCTTTAAGATCATGTATATATTACATTTAGCGTACACGCAATGTCGCATTTCAAGTGTTTTACTATATTTGTCCCCTGTATCAGTCACGTCATAACCATACCAACTGTGGACTATTACGCCAACATTTCGTATCGCGTGGTGCCATGTCACGCCACACTAGTATTATCCTTCGCATGCAAATGTAACTCGTGCGTGATTCTTACCATCGACTCTATGTGTGCGTCACGTTACGCCGGTCATACAACAAAATGATTACAAAAATTCAGCGCTATCTGTAAAATTATGTTCACAGCAGGCTTAGCACAAATGCTATAGCTTCTAACGAGAAATCTCTACATTTGAAACAACTTCTTGTTGGCGTTTTTAGCGAAGAAATATTGGAAATGAGATCTTGTCAACAAATCTTCTAGATCATAAAAACTTTGCAGCCGCTAAGAAACAACGAATTATATTTTATTGAAAGGAAAACTTGTTAAAAAATGGACTACTTTTTTCGTTTCCAAACAAAGATATTCAAATTATTCGCACCTGTACGACCGACTGATCTGAAAAATATCCACCACATTTAATTACACACAGTTGCCTCAGAGCTGTCAAAATATAAATACATCAGACTTCGATGCTATACCTTCCTACTGTATGCATACGGTCTTACCGTTATAACACGCGCCAGTTAAAGAACACCTGACGTCTCGTCCTGAGGTAAAAATTCGCATGTGTTTAGCAGGTGAAATGCTGAAGGTGCACAAACAGATGGAGAAACATTCGGCCCACATTTTGCGTATTTGTCACACGAGAAAGTGTTTTAACTGGTGCAAAATACTTTTGAGGAAAAATGCACGAGGTTTCGGCTATTTTAATAGTATTTAAATACACACAAAAAACTGGGGTAATTGGTTACCCCAGTGTTACCAAACTTACTCAAAATTGACAGTAATAAAGCTTATACAAGTTTACATTAAATACATATTATTATATAGATTCACATTATTTTTTTAAATAAATGAAAAAATTATAACAGTAGATACTTTAAAAAAGTAATAAAAAAAAGGTGAAAATGTAGGACAAAAAAAAGCGTCCTGGAAATATTTGAATTTAAGAATTTACATGGCTGATCTTTAATGTTTCTATTATTTTATTGTTGGCTTTATATAAAGCTGTATTCAAAATGTATAGTCCATATTTATGTCATAAACTATTGATTTGTGTATATGCATGAGCAAATTATAGTAACATGTTATTTTTTCATGCAGATACATATGAAGTTGTCATGTAACGTTAGCGATTATCGTTCAAATGCGATAATGAGTGAGAACGTAAGAGAATGTCGTCATTAGATAATCACTATCATAATTAAGATTTGTATTTATCCGGTCACATCTTGTGAGAAACATCATGGAGCAATTTTTCGACAGAAATATTTTCTATTTAGCCGCAATATAGACATTCTTGTAATAATATAAAAATAATTTTTTTGTTATGTTTTTATTATGTCAATTAGAATTAATTTATTTTTAGCAAAAACATTTCCAAATCAAATCACTTGTTAAATTACAAAACACTCAGAAAAAGAATGTGCAATATCGATTATTCTAATAATAAAATGTAGATATTATTGTAGTATAAGGGAATTTTACTATGCACGTGTCATATGTACTGGCGGAGTATCATGCTGGACCAATACTAAAACTGGTTACATATGAAGAGTCAATATCACTTTTCAGGGTTGCACGAATACTTATAATGCAAAATTAAATATTTTTGTCCTTAGTTTTTCAAAAACGTGAAGCCAATAAAAATAAATATAACAATTTAATTTTGGTCCAACGTTAGTAGCTATTTTAAATCTTTTAATAGTGCATCTAGTACGTGGTATCAGTTTTATTATATATAATATTTGGGTTATTATCGAGAGTGTGTATTAAAGTGATATATATTTATGAATGTATGTTATTTACTTATTATAAATATTGTTGCTTTATGGACCGATCCATTAGACATGAACCAATACTAAAAAAATAAGAGGTGGTACTATAATGATATTAAAAAATATTGAAATAGAATTAGTAATAAACGTGGTAATACTTTGTTTGTCCAATTAAACACGATGGAATAACTGCCACCTATCAATCAACGTTGAATACTATTCGAATCTTTGAATGTTGTTGTTGATTGTACGTATCTTATCCAATCGACATTTATATATATTTTATATTGAGCCAATCAAAATAAAATCAAAATTATAGTTAAATACCGCGCATCTCTGTATTAATAGAAAACTAAAACAAAATTATAATAAATGTCAGCAAAACTTTATTTATCTAATGGTACTCTCTATAAATAACTGTAAATATCGATCGAATATTTGTTCAAATACACAATTTTAAGTTATTCTTTTGATTTTTTGAATACAATTAAAATACTACAAACAAATTACACATTTAGAAAGTAATATAATTATCATAATATCAATACTAGTTGATGTCCTGTCAATTTTTAGGTTATTTATAACTAATATTATTATCATCGTCCGAGGTGCTTAATCTAAGGAACACTGAGCTGTCGCCATTGTATCCCTATCCCCCCATTATATATCTTATAGGGAGCATCAAAGATTCCCGTAGCTCAACAAAATAAAAACAGGTTATCAATGGAGACTTTTCTAATATCACTGAGGAGAGATGTCTTTCAAACATTTTTGCCTGAAGCTGGACAAAAACGGACATCTGTACAGAAAGTGGCATGATGTTTCCTCCTCGTCCTTACACCATCTACACAAATTGCTGACTTCTGTTTTTAGGTTAGTTTAAGTAGTTTTTAATAGCCCTTCGTTTATAAAATGATATCAACTTTAATCTGTATAGATAGAATTTTCATTCATGAAAAAATATAATAACGTATATTATTAACTTTAAGTTTATTACTAATTTTACAAGTATTCATTTACGTTTTCAAATGTCTAATAAAAATAAGAAAAATCTACATATACTTTACAAATTTAATGCTAACATTGCAAATGAATGTAATTTAAAAAATCTGTATGGCGGCAACTTTGGCCATTAATGGACTTAATTTGTATTTTAGATGAGTTTTACAGTAAAATAAAATTTTATGTCATATTGTAATAACAATTATGTTTCACTTTAAATTAATTTATTCCTTTGTAATTTTATTTGATCAATTAAGAGTTGTCTTAGAGCTTAAACAAAATTAATTTGTCTAAAAGCAAATTTTCGTCTCAGAATTGATCAAAGACAAAGAATTTTACTTTTTAATTATAAATTGATGGACTAATATTTAGGTATTAATACTAATTTAAGTATTGGAAATTTAAATGACCATGTTTGCGGTCAATTACCATTAAATGGTAAAACAATGTTAAACTATTATTTATTAATGTCGCAATTAATGTCTAAACTGTAAAGTACTGATATAGTTTTATAATTATAATTATAATGATATTGTACTAGAAAAATGATGATACTAATAATAATAATAAAAATAATAATAATTATTATTATTATTATTATTATTATTATTATTAATATTATTATTATTCACTATTTCGTTACTTCAGAAATAATAGGCTAATTTATTACTTACGACATATATTATAAGAGCACGTTTAACGCACACTGCTGCAAATGCATTGTGATTCCAAGTTTTTTATTTTAAAAATGAAAGAAAAATGTCTTCTTTCGGCTTAGCATTTTAGAAGTGCGGCAATAAAACGGAAAATACGTATAGGATGATCGCTGAAATTGATCAAAGTACATATATACATATAACATTATACTTTTGTCGGATGTCACGATGCTCAATTTAAGATATATGATTGTTATTCAAGAAGAAATATGTCCGTAATAGCGGAATATTTTGTAATTCGTGAACTATAAGGTGCGTCTGTAGGAATTGTATGCTCATCACGTAGACCGTAGTTCGAATGGTGCTCCAAGCACGATGTGGAATACTACTAGCGGCGACGTTGGTAATCCACGACGCATACCTATGCGAGCAACTACGGTGGCAGCGATGCCAACAACGAGCTCGGCATTGCCAAACAACGCGCGTCATACACGCGACGACTTGGCAGGGTATGCTCGTCACGCGCACCAAGACTACCATGCCTCATTACGGCTACCTCGCTTCCATCTTCTCTGCCTTGCCACTGATTCGCTGAAATCCGCACAAATTTTTCAAGTGCCCGACCTGTTACCTACAATTTTAGGAAAGATCAGTTTTAACTTAAATATTTGTCATTATCATGATATTGTTATGATCGAATAATGACAATAAAATTAGAAGTGAAATTTAAGTGACTTGTAAATTTTATATAGATGTGTAAATATACTAAATAAAATAAGAAGAATCTTTTGATTGACTGATATAAATAGTAAAAGTGAAAGTGGATAAGGAAACAAATCTTTAAATTTAATATATAATTATGAAATACATAACATAAATTTATATGGATATAAATTAAATATAACTAAACGTATCTAAATTTTTGAAATGAATTCTAAGAATGACATCTGCTCTCAGCATACAATTTGA
>JABFQD010003620.1:0-12927 GCA_022817045.1 Psix sp. ZL-2020 | reverse complement strand
AAAGTATTAATAATAATATAACTGGATGCAATGTTCATTATCGAATAAAATTGTAAATAACCCGACGGTGATAGAAATCTTGTTTTGTTACTTTTACTTACAATACTGCACGTTTTACATTCTGATATCTCTTCAGAAGTAACTATGTAGTTTATTTTTATATAACGTATAATTATTATAATGATTATGCTAAGCCTTTCAAGAATGAATTTTATTTTTACAATATTTTTCATACCGGCATGTATTTAAAATATTATACTTATTTAATATTAGTGTCATACAATTATCATTTAAAATATCGTATAAGTTGAAATTTTTGAAAACATTTTTGTTAGAAACTAATGTAAAAAAGACAACAAACGTTAACTCCGAAGTTTGCATTTTATTCGTAGTAAAATATTTTTTAGTTTAGTATATATGTTTGATAAAGATTTTTTAAATAAGATATTAATCTAAATATTTTGGCTGAATAATGATATAATGTCGTTTGGCATTTGTAATTAAATTGTACGTGAATTAAATTTTATTATAAAAACGTATATAAATTTTGTTGGTTGGGAATTTGCGGATTGAAAATTTCACTTATATTGTTGAAGGATAATCTTTAATATGTTCGGAACATTTTAATTTTTTTTTTAATTTAAAAATTGGAAGAAAATGTGACTAGACTTAATGTTTTATATATAATCTTTCAATATCAATAAGACAAGTTGTTTCATCTACAAGGTGTTTGAGGGAAGCTTACAAATACAACCTGGGTATTTTTAGATCTGAAACGATAATTGTATTCTCTAAAATTATAAACATCAATTAGTAGTGATGAATACATCATTTTCAAAAAAAAAAAAAAATTATAAAAAAATTTTTACTTTGTAGCTGCATTTTAAATTTTTGACACCATGGATAACTCTAACCCTACTACAAAAAGGTTATCGATTATATTTAAAATAAACCAACAATTCAGTGTTGGTTTATTATGCAACCAAGTTTAATTTTAGCCCACCAGTACGAAAGCGAAACCTTTTCGCTTTTAAATAATATTGAAATTATTTAAATAATGCCAGAAAGTCAATATGTAGTTAAAAATCAAAAAAACTCCAGAGGCTTAGAACTAACTAAATTATTAAAAGGAAGCA
This sequence comes from Psix sp. ZL-2020, assembly GCA_022817045.1. Lineage (NCBI taxonomy): Eukaryota > Metazoa > Arthropoda > Insecta > Hymenoptera > Scelionidae > Psix > Psix sp. ZL-2020. The sequence continues at coordinate 11,791 of JABFQD010003620.1, read as the reverse complement.
ATACTTATAATTTCAAAGAATATAACCTTTATTCGAACCTGGAAATCCCAAGATTATATCCGTAAGTTTCTCCTACACACCTTGCAAATAAAACGAGTTGTATCAATATTATTCAAACAATATTTCAACTGATAATTGTTGAGATGTTGTCCTTTAATCAATAATTTTTAATTGTTATTCATCTGAATAAAACTTCTTATTTCCAATAAATATTTTTTCTGTTATATAATTTATTTTTTTGAATTAATCAATCAATTTTGATTTTATAAGTATTAAAAAGTAATTCAATTATCATATATTGTTTTTAAAGTCAATATATACATATATATTTTGAATTGAAGTTTATTTCACATAACGTCCTGCAATGAACTATGTCCAGTACTAAATAAAACGAAATATTTTCATGCGCCTATAAATAAACACATTATAATATAAACATACATGCGCTTACGGTTTAAATGAAATGTAAAGATAAAATGAATTTATAGGAACAATGTTTTAAAAGCTAGAACTATTGAATATGATAAAACATTGTTGATTTGACATCTAGTTATTCTTAAAGTTTTTATCTTACAGCATTATATTATTATATAGTGATTATTATAATATTATATTAATAATATTCAAATTATTATATTGATTTTTGTTGTAAGTTAAACAAAATAGAACAAAAATCTAGATATATATGTTTAATATAATAGTAGTCTCTGGTAACGAATCCTACAGCTGAAAGTAGAAGCATATCAAGAAACACGGTAGTGTCTCTGGCCAAGTACGAAAAAAAAATGTGAAAATTTTTGTTGTGCTGCAAGCACTACTGTGTCTCTTTTCTAATGCCAACAAGTACTGGTTTTTCAACGTTTAAAAGTGCAATATAATATTTAAAAAAACTAAATATTTTCTTGATTTGTTTATTGCCGTCATAGCGTAGATGAGATTTGACAAAAACAAAAATTATTTTAGTCTATCTGTACTTGAGATATACTCCCTTAAAAATCGATAAAAATCGTATGTTCGGCGTACGTCGTCTTTTTCATCTTCTTCTCCGTCAGCCTCATTTTCAGAACATTTAGAAGAAAAGATTAAATAACGTTTTTCCTTGATACAAAAAGATCATAAGGGGTGGCTTTATGCGGCCCATTTAATAGCTCCACACAATAAATTGAATTTATGGGGACTGGACTCAATATATGTGGCCCCAGGAGAAAGGATGATTTAACTTACTTCTTGAGGACATACAACACTCTATACCAAGCCGAGATGGCGGCTATGGAAATATGTGCGGAAAACTGATGGAAAAATAATCAGTGGAAAAAGGATAATTATCTGTACAGATAGCAAAGCCATGCTGATAACTTCGAGAAATCCATTAAACAACTTCCAGCTGGTGAATTCGGTCTGTCAGACATTGAATAGACTAGCAGGGAGTAACAGAGTGTGTATTTTTTGAGTCCCGAGACACTTTGGATATAACGGGAACGACAAGTCGGGCAAACTCGCTAAGAAAGGTGTACAGGGGCAGGGTACCCAATATCTGTGCATAGCAGAACCCTATCAATCAAAACTTAACGCAATCGATAATTGGAAAATGATAGAGAGGAAGAAAGATGGATATCATCTCAGAAATTCAGGTGGACTCGGGATCTCTTAGGCGAGGATGTGAAAGACTGGCCCAGAGGAACGGCAAGCCTGAGCAAGGACAAAGCCAGAGACTACATAAATCTACTGACGGGGCACCGCAATCTGAAATATTATCTACATAAGCTAGACACGGTACAAATGAATTGTGTAGATGTGTGGTACCACTGAGAAAACACTATATTATGTTATCTGCGAATGTTCAGAACTACTGAGCATTAGACAGAAATGGTTGGGAGAAACATAATATCGATCAAAAAGGTTCCTGTAGTCGACCTGCTGTGCTTCAGCAGGGCTTTGGGTGTCACTGCAACCTTTTACGAATATTGGGGAATCAGGGATAAAATGGCTGAAGTTCAGTGTCTTTCCGCTCAAGCGCCCCAAATGATAAATAATAATAAAATTTATAACACATGAATGAAAAAAAAAGATCTTATGCAAATTTCAGATGGTATAGCAATCACATATTGTTATAAGAATAGTACTCTTAGATGCTTGATATTATCAGTCATTTGTGAATAACTTCTACCTAGAAAATATGGTTATAAGCAATAATTCCATGCAAATTGTATATTGAATTGTATATGTATATTGATTATCAAATACGAACAGTCACATTTTCGTGTAATTATAAAACATAATAGAAAAGAGATATTTTATGCAATATTCAGGTGGCGCTGCAGTTGCATATTTGTGTGATACCTTAAATAAATGATAATATAAATTGCCGTGAAATATGCGGGAAATTTTTGATTTGATGCCCATTGCAGATGGTACTGCAGTCGGATATTTTTGTAATAATATTGTTTTTTAGATGCTGAATATGAACGATCATATTTGTATGGTTTCAATTTGAAAAATATAAGTGAAAAGAAAAATTTAATGCAATTTTTAGACGGCGCTGCAGTCGCACATTCATGTAAAAATTAATGCTCGTCACATATCAAATAAAAACAGCTGTAATTCTTATGGTATTTAGACAATATAGTGAACGAAAGAAATTTTATGTGAAATACAGGTGGCACTGCTCTGTATTTTTGTATATTACTATTTTAGTGAAACGCCAAATAAAAATAGTCATATTTTTATGGTTTCAAATAAGAAAGTATGAGTAAAATGCGATATAGTGATGGGCCTCATGGAGAGTGAATCCGCTACTGGTGCTCTGCTGTTAAAGAAAAAACTTATTCTCTTTTAAAACGATACATTGTGGTACGAATTTGTGCAATTCTTTCTTCAATATTTTTTTTATTGTTCTTAACGATATATCAAAAATACTTTTCGTTCTACATTAGAAAGCTCAGCTAGAAAACTTTCTACTTGCTAATGGATTTTTAATCGTATCTGTTCTATTGAGTAGTATGATTTAGTTCGTTATTTTATTTATATTTAAATCGACTCAAGACATGTATATCATACGGTGAAACAAATGTACAATTGCAAACGAAAACAGTAAAATCTCCATCAAGGTACTTGTGATAAACATGATGTTCTGAATAACGAATAAATTTTTCATTGTTTAATCTGTAACATTACCACTTTCCAACAATTATATTTAGTTATAATTGACTTCCAGTTGCCTTCGCTACATAAATTAAATAATATAAATCTTCAATTTTACATACTTCAAAATAAATTTCCAAATTAAATTAATATCTACAATAAATACTAAGAATTTACAATTTGGTTCGTTAAATACGGTCAGGATCGCCTTTTTCTCAAAATACTTTAATCACACTAAACATTCTAACTGATAAAAATAATTATTCCGGTAAGACCACAGCGGAATCAACCATAATTGCAATTAGTTAATTTTGCTTCACTTTTCTATATTCTTTAAAAAAACAAAACTTTAATAATATAATATTCTATAATTAACTAAAAATTGCTTTTTGGTCAAAACTACGACAAAAGTAAGAATTTCAATAAATTAATTTTCTATCAACAGCCTTTATTTTACTCAAATGATTATTTCAAAACCACATGAAGCGAAATTTAGTCCCATTACGCAACAACACATTGGCTACTCGAAATTTTCAAGTAAGAATTCCTTGGGTCGATAATTGAACGACAATACAAAAGTGTTATTTTACACTATATTCAATAGTTTATCAAATATTTAAAATATAATCATTTACACTATGTTTAAAGTCATTCAATTACATGTTATTCACAAAAATAATATAATAATAAGGAAATCTGTGAATGACTAACTAATATTCTCAATTCAATATACCAAATAGAAAAATAATTTAAATTATAATAGAATCTTCTACCATAAATAGTAAAATTCTTCACTTTACATTGGAGCTCTGTGACAGATTGTCTATCACAGAGCTCCAATCAATAAGATTTTGGATAGCTTTCAGTTGAAGACAGATAGAGTTGTCCCAGATAGTACTCGTCATCATTGATCCCTTGATGCGTCCCAATCCTACCGGAACAGGGCCTGCGTCTTTACAATCTATTGCTCAAAAATAAATCAAATCAAATACATATCTAACACAATCAAATACATAATAAATCAAAACACAAAAAAATACAAAAAGTTATGGATTGTTCGAGATCCGTTTGGCTAATTTTTTGTTTTTTATTAAATAAATTTTTTTATCGAAAAATTCAAAATTTTATTTGTACCGATATTCGATTCCCCGCTCTACCACTCCTTATCTTGCGTCCCCGCTCCGACTATGACAGGCTGCGCGCCCGAGCTGCGCCTTGGCATGGCTCAATTTCGAGCACTTGCCTGCAGTAGTTGTCAAATTCAGTGCCGTTTTGGGCCTTCGCAGCGCCGAAGGCATATTCGCTCGCTGCCACATAAAGTGGCAGCTCATCACACATGGTGACCAAGTTTGGCTACATGAGCCACTCGAGCTTTAACTAGTTCGCAAATTTTGGGTAACTAGGTTTGGGTATTTTCAGAGCCTTTTTCAACCCACCTATATCCTCCACATTTTGTGACAACCTTTTCCTAATTCCTTTCAAGGTTTAAGATTGTCTGGCTTGACCAGAAATCTCACCTTATCTTGCACCGCCGTGGGTATCGCGGCGGCTGGTGCTCCTTCATTCATTTAGCGGGGAAGATTTTATTTAAAGTTTGAGACACTATACATTCTTGTGCAATTTTAATTATTTAATTTATATTGTGTTGTCTGCCGTGGGAGCAACTCCTTGGCTTGTATCATTTACACGTGGTTGAAGCGTCGTTGATATACGACCTTGCACGGCCGTTAAATAATTTAAACTTTTAAAATTAAAATTAAATTCGCACGACTAGCGTGTTTGTTTTGGTTTGAGCCGTCCTTGTTTGCTGCACCGTTCGGACATCGGTGCTTCTCAAGCTCGTAGGCTGAATTCAAATTTGGTATAATTTGGAGCATTTTTCTTCATTTCATTTTCTTATCAGCATTATCTGTTATCAAAGCGTCAGCTGATTTTAATTTCAGACTTTCATGTCCGATTATTTTTGACGTTTGTATACGTCCTTGTCTTTCGTATCGAAAGACGAATTGCGATCTTGATGATTAATTTTCTACTTGTTATTATTTTGAAAAATAGTTGGCTAAAGTAATTTAACAATTGAGAGAATAATGAATGAATGAACATTATTGAAAAAAAATTTTTTTAATAGGATAGCTATTAAAAAACTTGCTTGGCAACCGAGCAAATAATATGAAATTTGCAAGAAGTATTTTATAGGGGGTATGAAATCAGAGGATTTACTTGATGTTGCTTATCATCCAACGATATCAACTCCAATTTCTAAACAAAAATCGAGGGTTGCAACAGATCGACTTGTTCAATTGAAAAGAAAAAATGAAAAAAAAATGATTCAAAATGACATGAGTACGCATTGAGATGGTAAAAATGCAATTCAATTTATATCAAAATATAAATGAAAAATATTGACACGTGTACACATGAATGGAATATTATTATTAAAATATAATTATAGGTTTCCAAGAGTACAGTGAAACACGTTTTTTCGAGATCGATGCGACAATTTGCGAAACAGATGTGGGAATTCAGACAAATTTTCTAGATTCTGAAAATTTAGTAAAAACCTGTACATACACTGTGTTTTGTTGCATAATTAGAAAAACTAACGAGGCAGAGGCGCAAACGAATATTGTTTTACCATGTTAAAAAGGTGCTCCAAAAAATCGTAGAATACTGCGTACAACCTCTTATTAAATAAACCATAGATGTCGGTCCAAATCGTTAGATGAAATATGCTTTTCATGGTTATGAAGATCTGTAAAATGATGTTGCGTTGAAACAACTTACAGGTGTTTCTTCACAATTTTTTAAAATACTCATAAAATTAATTCGTTTTCACGCCGTCGGACAACCACATTATTTTCATGTGTTAAATCGTTTTTTATTGTTTCTAATGCGCATGAAAGTTAGTACAAAATTTGCTGCCCTCTCTGGCTGGTTCGAAATTTTGCATTTCTCTGCAAGTCAAATTTTCTACGCCACATTAGAAACTACTTATGATAATGTCTAGACATGGTTGTTTTGGCTAAGCAAAGAAAATATGAATAAATTATTGCCAAAAAGTTTCAAAAATTATCCGAACTGCCATGCAATCATAGTTTGCACTAAATTACTTTGGGAAAAGCCACCAACATTAGAGCAGCAAATCTTTATGCATTCCAGTTATAAAGGCGATCACGCTGTGAAATACTTCATTGCAATTAGTCCTTCTGGATTAATTACATTTTTATCTGAAGGATATGATGGTCGAGCAACAGACAGTTTTATTGCTAATCAAAGTGAATTTTTTAATTCAATAGAACCAGGAGATCTGATTCTTGCAAATAAAGGATTTCCGCAGATTAGATCAGAAGTCGCCAAAAGAAAATGCGTCTTAGTCATGCTGCCATTTGGATTTAATCCACAATTTAGTAAAAAAGACGTCGCTATTGTTTCAGTACGCATTCCCGTTGAACGAGCTATTCAACGTATACAATTTTTGAAATTCTAGAGCATATTGACATTGAAGCGTTATATCACATTGACACAATGCTGTATGTTTCTTCCGTTTTCGCAAATAATCGAAATCGTTTGACATGTGATAAGTGATTTCAATTCGATATAACTCTTACAATAAGATTTTTCAAGATTAGTAACCTCGTTAAAATGTGTATAGGTATATAATAATACATAATGTTACAATAAATCAACAATATTCACAACATTTGTTTAAATACTATTTAACATACCTGACATCCTCTCGAATATATACATTATTCAACATTTTGCGAAACATTAATTAACACTAAAAGATTAATTCAAAATATGCAATTTTTCATACTTATTAAATAACTGATTAACAGATAATCAGAATATATTATATCTGACTCTTACAAATAAATGAATGTTATAGATTTCCAATCATCATTCATTCTTATAACAGTGAAATAATTTTTTTTGTCTTTGGGCATTTTGCCCAATCAATGATAAAAAATGTTTAAAATAAAAAACTCTAATTTTGAAATTGACATCCTTAAAAAAATCTTCATCTTTACTAATTCTTGCAATGACTGCATCTACGCTCGAAAACACTAACAAATTGAAAATATTAACATTTAAAACGTAAAAACTAGATTGCAATTGTGTATAGTATATATGTGACTATTTTAGTGTAATTTCTCTATTTTCATTGTATTCCAAATAAGGTACGAAAGTTTGTAACGTTTGACAATAGTTCAACAATAGTTTTATCTTTACACGTGAAAGTGCATTGTATTTTTATAATTTCCCAAGTTCTATCATCCCACACAAGAGAATCTAGACTGCAGCCTAAGAAAAATTACTTTAATGAAATTACTAAGCTTACCTCATGCGCAATAATGTTAGTTACAATTTCATAAAACTGTCTATCATTATATTCCATATCTAAGCCATATTGCATTTCTTTCGACAGAAGTTAAACACTTAGTACTAGAATTTCGAAATTTGTTGATCGAGTTTAGATTCGATGGGTCCTATCACTTCTAATAACTCTAATACATTGTTCTTTGTGCCAACAATAGTACCAGATTGTCTTTTAGACTCAAAACAATATATTGACAATATAAAATATTGACATTGCATCTTATCCGAAACTCAAATCGTTCATAAAAAAAACATGGCGGGATATGAATAAAAACAGGCTAAAGTTTTAACAACAAAAGAATTGGAAAAGTTCTTCAACGAGGCACCAGACAATATTTATTTTGATTTGAAGATGTGTAAAATTTGTAAATGTTTAAAAATATTTTTCAATTGAATTTCTATTTGTTTTTTACCTATTATTATTTGTTTTATTTTTAATTTTTGTATTATTTTTTTCATTCATTTTCGAAATTTTATCCTTTCATCCTTTTTTTATTGTGTTTATTTTTCAAATTCTTGAACTTTTTCGTTTTCTTTTCCATTTTATTTACAAATTCTAAATTTTGTTATTCTTTTGTTTTTGATAAGGTCATCGCTATAATGGCTTTGAAAGAAGCCTGCAGAGTTATTGAGCTAAGAAAACTCCCATCAAAAGATGTTGAAGAAAAGGATGACGTACTCATCGTGAGAAGAACGGCCAAACATGCGAAAAACAACATGGCCCGTTCATTTATCATCGAAGGTGCTTACCGCGAAAAAGTAAACAAGTTTCGCGATCTCCAACCAAAGAATTACAGCGAAGAACTATTCTTCATCCGCTTTGATCGCGAGATTGGGGGGTGTATCAAACAAGTGATAGGAGAACACACACTCCACCAGGCCCCAAAAAAATTGCAAAATTCTTGAATTTGCCACATTCTGAGGCATATACGGGCCACAGTTTTCGTCGCACGTCTGCGACCCTGCTATGCGATGCAGGAGCTACTTTGCCAGAACTTCAACGCCACGGAGGATGGAAATCGGCCGTAGTGGTAATGGGATATGTAGATGAATTTCTTCACGCCACAAAAATAGCTGCTGAACGAGTCACAAGAGGAATCTTCTTGAATGCAAATAATTGTAATTTTCACACATTCTTGAAAAAATAATTTTTCAAATAAATTCTTATAAAATTTTTGTTATAATTTTATATATAAGTATTTATCATTTACAGCACAAACAGCTACTTCTACACTGAACACAAAATCCGTTGAATCTCTAGGTAAGGCCGAGGACAAAGGAGAGGAAGAAGAGAACATGACAGATATACATATAAGTTCACTGAAGGGCTTTCCAGAAGAACATAGAGATGATATTTCGGACTTAGAAGATACTCTTGAAGAAATTCAAGACTTTCTAAATGATCAAGGTGAATTTCATTTGATTTTAAATAAACATATTATTTTATATTATTATTATTATTATTATTATAATTATAATTCATACTTTTATTTGCTGAAGCGAAGCTGCAGGAACCTCTTCAAAAACCTTTGGGCAATGCTGATGCTAAAATTGACATAGATGATTCTTCGATGATGCATTTGACGACGTAATTGCTCTTGCGGCCATATCTCCTCCTCCTATGAAGAGGGCTTCACTTCAAGATATTACCAATCGAAGCGATACTTCGCTAAAAAAGCCAAAAATCGAGACTGAAGAAACCAAATCTACCTACACCTATATTCATAATAACTGTCATTTTCATATTTACAAATAACTCGACTTTTTAAATTTTTCATCGTCGTTTTAAGTTCTTTTTTTGAAGTTCTGAACGTGTTACGAATGAGGCTGTTAGATTTTACTTAAGACGTATTATTTATATGTAGTCTTAAAAAATATTCTACGACAAAAAATTTATGACAAGTTACGACTTTAAAATCTATATTAAAAATATTTATTTAAACAAAACTGTGATCAAGAAACAAAATATTGTGATTAAAAAATTACAAAGAAGCTTGAATAAAAATATATATTCTATAATTATCATGTTTAACCTTTCCCTTTATAGTATCAATAAAATTAACACAATTGTTTTTGTTTTTCATTTATTATTGAAAATGCTACTCAAGGTGACATTTTTAAAATGGTAGTAGGAAAAGTATCGTGTTCGCTACGGCGCGAAATAGTTGTTCACTTCTAAAAAAAATGTGAGCCTCAAAAAAGGCTGATTGTTTTGCCTCAAAAATTACTTCTATCGGAGCGGTAGTCCTGATAAGGACTGATTGGTAATTTTAGGTAGAATCCTAAAAAGGACTGTTGGGTGGAGTCCTTAGAAGGACTGGTTCCTTAGGTGACTGTGGTTGGTGATATAAGTATGACTCTTCGGTTAAAGGGCTGTTCCTCGACCTGCCCGAGGACGGTGTCGACTTGTCTCAGCTCTCGCTGGAGGATGTTTTTGGTTCAGAGGATTCCCTGGCTTCTACGGCCGAGTGGGGACTCGTTGAGTATTAGTGATTGGTGAGGGTACCTTGTTAAAGCTAGTGCCGAATTCTCGGGCCAGCTGTTGGTACGTTCGAGTCCACACCTCTGTGCTTGAATCAATCAGCTCCTGCAGCTCAGTTCTGGAGACTATCGGGGTACGGGCCGGCCTTGCCGCCACATCGACCCGTTCCTCGGGCAGTGGTCCGGAGGACCATTGTGCCGCGAGGAGAGACCGGAGGACAGTTTTAGCACGTTCCCGGCGCTGCCGCCAGATTTTTCCGCAGTGATGCTTTCACGACATGGCTGAGCGTATGCTGGGCGTTTGGTGTCATCATCGCTGAGGTGCCGGGTTCTTATAGCTGAAGAGGGTTGGATCGGTTATGGGTGAAGATGTACAGACTAGGTGAAGCACCACCTAATGGAGGTGTGCGGCATGAAGGCTATACGGGTTATAGGTGCGAGAGAGTGGTCTTTAGTCGGAGCACATGGCGATGTCGCCGGTCGTGTAGGGAACGTAGAACCTCACTTACAGTATGGAGAGTGAACTAGGGGCATTTAGCGCCACCTAGGGTATAAAAGGGTGAACTAGGGGCATGGGGTGCCACCTAGAAAGGGAGTTAGGAGCTAAGGGCACGGGGAGTGCCACTTGCAGGGACTCTTAGTGATGGAATAGCTATTGTCGGCCGCTGAAGGCCAGACAAACCACTTCTAGTCCGTACGAGAGAGGCCGTATAGTGAAAAAATGTTGACACTTGAGCCATCCATTAAAATGTACGGGAGTTGAGTTATTTTTCGTTGAAGGATAGCTGTACCCCGCGTCGGTACGGCAGACGCATGTATACCGTGTAAGCGCTATCTTACTTCAAAAGTTTAGAGGTTAGACATAGATTTGGGACTTAAGCGCACTGCGGATAACAGAAAAAGTTTTTTTGCGAGAGCTCATAAGTTGTGAGGAACCGAAAATGATTTTTTGTGAAAATGGACGAATTTTTCGAAAAATATAAGTTTCATGATCTTCAGTCTGTTTTCTTAGGTACGTATAACCTAATCTAATTTTTGTTTTTTTATCTTTTCCTGGAATTTTATATGTATATGTATTTACATACAATTATACATTGTAGATAACCTAATTTTCATAAATTCATTCGACATGACAACACTAATTTTACTTTGTTAAATTAATACATCTTGTATATCGATTCTTTTATCAGCTGCAGGATTGAAAGATTGTGATTTTTTTTTCACTAAATATAAGTGATATTTCGGCACTTCTGAAAAATCATGAAGATAAATTGATGAATTTCATTAACAAATATAGTTTTTAGAAAGGTCTCCTATATTCAAGTAAAAAAGAAGCTGAGGTAATAATCGAAACTGTAGATTATGAGACGAAGTACAAAAACAATTTAATTCTAGATGCATGAAATCACAGATGTAATGACAAACACAGGACTTCACCAATCAGTTCAGTCACCAGGTCAACAAACGCACTAAATGTTTTTATTCATTCATGCATTCATTTTATAACTTTTTTCACACATTAACGCAATTTTAACACTGATTTACATTCAACATTCGTTCATTTTATCCATGTTAAAAAATTATTTTCATCAATTATAAATAAATAAATTTATGGGATCGAACGTTTTATTCACTCATTTATTCATTCATTCATTCACATATTCATTTATTCATTCATTCATTCACATATTCATTTATTCATTCATTCATTCACATATTCATTTATTCATTCATTCATTCACATATTCATTTATTCATTCATTCATTCACATATTCATTTATTCATTCA
>JABFQD010003619.1:0-12928 GCA_022817045.1 Psix sp. ZL-2020 | reverse complement strand
TTATTTGAAATTCGAAGAATTCATCTTTAAAATGAAAATTCGATCAATTCAATTATCATGCTTAATAAAAGGATACAATGCATGTAACAACTGAACATTCTTCTTTATTTAGAGTTACATTTACTAGGCTCTGTAGAACATAATGACCAAACTATACGTATATCATACTGTGCTTTTCCCCAATTATGCCTTTATCCATATTTCTGTATATATAAATACAACGAAAAATCTCATCGGACAATGAAAAGTGAGCTTTAGATGAGTTGAACAATGTAGTTTTGAAAAAATGAGACAAAAAGAAAGAATTTTTCAGCCAACTGACAATTTAATTTGTCTCAATTATGATCTCAACAATTCAACAATGAAGCCTCTGTTGACAGAATTGTAATTTTCCATTGAATCGACATCATCTAACTTGATTTGTCTCAATCCGGTGGATTGGCACAAAACTAGCAAGTAATATTGGGAAAACAAAAGGTCATATAAAATTCAAACGGTACACTCAGCAGACGACGGAACCTCCTCAAATCTAAGTAAACACTTATATATATTTACCAAACAGGAGGCTACATCACCGCGAAAAATGGTAATTCGAAAAATTCTCTTGCCGAATAGTAAATACCAGCGGTGTATCTGCGATCCAATATAATTCCAATAGCACTTTAAAAGATAGCTTCTCAACAAGTTGTTGCGCCAGGCGTTTTAGGAATCGAGATACTTATTTCCATCGAGTCGACCGTTTGCTCGCAGTCAACTTTGATTCGATGTCATATTCGTTTTTGCTTTCACGAGTTCCATCCAGCCGGTCCGATTGTTGCTCGCGATGATTTACTTCGGCTTTAATCACTTTCCATTCACAGGCCGCAACATCCCCAACCAAACGATAATTGGCACACGGTCGTTTCACCCAAAAATGCGTGTACTTTGTAGTTGCGACGAACACAACAGTCGTCGAGACAGCTGCAAGGGGATTGGCCCTATCATTGAATTACTGTCATCCGCCATTATGGGCGATACACTGGAAATCGGGGAAATCAGGATGGAAACCCGCAGATCCCTCGCAGATACAAAACGTAATGGAAATTCGTTGTCCCATTTAGAAAACCATTAGGTCCTACAGATACCACATGTGCTGCCAAATGGCGTACCCTTTAGTAGTAGCCTAACTTCTGAGTCTATCTCTCTCGCACCTCTTTTGTGCTTTCCTTTGCGACGCTGCATGTTTGTCGGCTTTCGACATACGTTCGATCAAACGTTACTCGAATCAATGTCGCTGCAAGTCCGATGGTGAACTTGGCGTGAAAACATAGCTTCAAGGCGCTAAATAAATTGGCTGCGAACGCGAGATACTCGAGTTAAGCCTATTAACGAATCCTAGAGAAATCTAATGAGAGACTTGGTGGAACCGCGCGTAATCCTAGGTTTATCCTGTCATCAGCTTTTAATGTACGAAAATGATCATTTTTGTCAATCTCTTAAGCAGGTGCTACTTAAACAAACTTTCTGGCCGCGTGCGCCAGGGTTTAATTGTAGGATAAAGTCGAGCAGATGCCAGAAGAACAACTTTATCTGCAAACGACTCAGGGACGAACGGATTTCACCGCAGTTTTATCTGCAGATGGAACTTATGTTAATCCGTCAGATTAAAATTAATATCTGATGGATGAAAGTATGTTTGCGTTGGAAATCGAGCACTCTATAAAAATAGAATCGATCGGAGAAGTCTTGCTGTTAGCAGATTCATCCGGAGTGGATTTGCTTCTGACCTTGTCTCTCAAGTCGCTCAGAAGGTCTTTGTTTTCGAGGAATTTTCAACAGAGCTGGAGCCCGCCCTCAAAACGTTTCGCTGGCAAACAAAATTCGCGAAGTGCAAACGTGCCTTGTTGCAAATAACCAGCAAAATTACGTGTAAAAGGCGAAGTGAATTACACGGTAATTGCGTATGTAATTTCAAACGAGATGATCCAACATTAATGCTGCTGTAGCGAAATATTTGTTTGTCTTAAGATGGAATTAGTAAACGTGCATGGTTACACTAATTTACCAGGAATCGAGCAAACGTTTAGGAGGATACATAGCAATGTTTAAATGTGCAATGTGTTGACTTGAAATCTGAGTATCAAATTTAAATAAGAAATTCACAACTAATATCCAGTAACAATTTAGCTCACTGCAGAACCTTCGATATAATTTGCCTGAGGTCTCCCGATGGAATTACTTCGAACCACTAATAAATTTTATAATTAATGATTGATTGCGTTAATTTATTCGCTTTATAATAAATATCGCTAATTTGAAAAGTTAAGCGAATTTAATCGTTAATGCAATTGATTCCCGAGTTACGAAATTTTGAAATGATGCAGCAGATTTGATAATGCTCCAGAATCGATCAACGTTTCATCGTAACGTTATTTATACAAACATTCATTTCGGCGCGCAATTTCGAACAAATAATCAATATTCAATTCAAGCGCTGAGTCCTCTTCCTTGTTCTTTGTTCCATCCTCTTTTCTCCTAAAACAAATTCTCTTATCAAATTTGGATTTGTCCATGTGAAATAAATCGTATTTATTACTTCAAAAACAGTTGAATAATATTTTACTTTTCTTTCTGTTTACAGTCGTGAAATGTAGTGTGGAGGTTCACTTTGAAAACAAGGACGGTGGCTTCTTCCTGAAACATAGTCCGAGGCAATACTACCCGACGATCGGGCGCTCGGAATCAGTGATTCCGGCGCCAGTGCCTATGGCGAATGCGCCGACTGGCTCGGTGCTCTCGATCGACGAGTTTACGGTGTTTCAGACAAACGAGCCGGTCTCCATCAGAGCCACCTATGGACCGTTCAGTACCAAACAAACGGTGCCTGCGCGGTACATCGTGCCGGACCCTTTGGACGTTTTTCCGGCGGTGAACCAGCCACCGCGAGGTACCCAGAATAACACCGCAGCACCACCTACTACGTCTACCGGGCAGTCCATTAACGCCTTCCTCGACGCTCAGGAACTTAGTGCCAGGCATCTGGATATGTCTGCTCACATTGTCAGCCCGAGTGTAGCGCGCGATTCCCCAGTGCTCAGAGTGCTTTTTCACGCAGGCAGCGAGGTCACTGGAAGACGACAAATTTCCAGACACCAGAGGGTTTGTGTCATGCTGCATGCGACTTTCAGCGGCGGAGGTACCTCCACTAATAGAATGGGTGCACCTAGGATCAACAAACCCAACTCTGAGTCACCTAGTGCAAATTCAATTAACCAAAAAGGTAATTATTTAAACGATAATTTTATATAAACCATTTTATGTTAATTATAACGGAGAATATGTAAGAAAGTGATACAAATGTCTGTCATAAAAACTTTCTGTTAAATATGATTGTATGGAGATGAGATAGTAAAAGTAATGAAGTAGAAGTTTTTTAGTTTATATAGTATAACCTGCAGGAAAAGTAGAAAAATGAAATAAAGGTTTTTTAAGTATAAGGTCATCATCAAATAAAAAAGAATAGAATTTTTAGACAATTTAACAAACTTGTCTTTTGGATGAAATGAATTTTATTATTCAAATATATACGACTATAATCCAATATAATAACTAAACAAAAAGATTAAGTTTATATATTTTATATCTTTTCTCCGCTTTCAAAAAATATTAATTTTGTAACTAATAAATATGCTTTATAAATAAAAAGGCTTTAATTTATAAAGAAGGTTTAACTTTGCTATTAACTTTTTTATAACATTTATTTTCACATTTTCTCCTCTCTCGATTCAAGATTTTTTCCGTTTCGCTGGAAATTCTTGCTAGAAATAGTTAATAACTTTAAATATGACTTTATTACAGTAGACACATTTATCCGTTTAATAATCGAAACTTGAATCCAGAGAGAATAATAGTATTATATTAGTTAAATATGTTTACATAATTTATTTATATTAAACTGATATCCTATTTATTATAAATGTTGTATTATCAGGGATGAACTAAATATGTTTCATTGGAATAAAAACTATTGAGCTTAATATATTAAAAATAGATTGATAAAACTTTAAGTAACGAAATAGATTGGTATTAATTTATTCTTTACCATAGTGTTAGCTATTTAATAATTGAAGAATATGATTTTGTATATATTATATTTCATCTAAATGATAGATGAAATCCTCCATTTTTTAACAAAATTGATTGCATTTGCAATGTATGAAACATTCAAATATATTATAGTATATAAAATACTGTATGTATTTCTATATTATATCACATACAGGGAACATAAATGCTTTATATATGTATTCAAATCTATAAATGGTACATAAAAAGATTCATTTATGACCGATGAATGCTCTCATATATTATATAAATAGTTTTATAACAGTTGATTGTTATATGTTTACACCACCACAATCGATGAATTTCATTAAATTTGTCGAAATGAATTTGAAAAAGTGATGTAAATAATATCTGAAATGTCAACGAATTTGAACGAAAATATACAGAATAAAAAGCTGTATTATATAGTTAGGTATATCAATAATAATAATTATTATTATTATTATCGAATCGAAATATGTTAAGATAATTGAATTTGTTGAAATATAAACTAATTTTATTTGGTGGAATACAAATTATGAACTTGTAACGTACAGAAATTGTCAATATTAGAATCATTGCTATTGCAATGATCAAATCATTGTTTTATATGAATAATAAGTAATCGTAAAAAAAGTATAATAATATAAGTAAATTATGTAATTATATATAGAAAATTAAATTGTTTACTGTTAACAATCATGAATTGTCTCAAATGTCTTTTTATGAACAATTATGAGAAAACAATGTTTTTATTCATTATTATTATGACAGTTAATGAGTAATTATCATCAAAGGAATTCTTGAAATTTTAATAAATTTTTGTTTTATTATAAATCATTAAAATAAATAGAAAAATTGTATATAGATATTTGTTTTATTTACTGAGTGAATATGTTTATAAGAAAATAAAATTCTTGTCCATAATGGTACTGTTGTTCGGTAATGACAGATTTCAAGACAATATTTCTAAATAAATATAATGTTTGAAACACGCTAAACTAAATTTTCATTAGCAATTGTATTCGTTATTTCAAATTTGGAAAATTTTGCTTCAAAATTGTGTTTAGTTATAGTCCACATATTTGATTTGCCAATTTTAGTTTCTATTATACAACTTTAGGTTTGTATTCAGCGATTGACAAACCCTTTAAATATCAACATTTCATCAGAATAAA
The DNA here is from genome assembly GCA_022817045.1 of Psix sp. ZL-2020. Lineage (NCBI taxonomy): Eukaryota > Metazoa > Arthropoda > Insecta > Hymenoptera > Scelionidae > Psix > Psix sp. ZL-2020. The sequence goes on along the minus strand of JABFQD010003619.1, from coordinate 7,667 downwards.
TATATATAAAATCGCTTAAACTTTGTTTTTCGAGTTGTGAGCAATATTAATATTTTCAAAAAACGGAGCATGTTCGTAGCCCGAAGGGTAATCAATATCTATTTTTTTTGAAAAATGTAAATGAAAAATTCAAATTTAAATATGATTCTCTTTAAATTGAACGAATTCCTTCAATATTTGGAATATTCAATTAAAATTGAAATGATTCATGTAATTTCTAGAAGATTCTTTTATGCTTCAAACGAGCTTGACACAATAAATTGTTTTATTAGAGAAGAATTCCACAATTTACATTTAATACAATATATACTGTATATATTGTAAGCGAAAACTAAATGTAATTATTAAAATTCAGATTTCAGCTACCTTTTAATAAAAATATTATTTCAACTAACTGAATTAAAGAAAATGACTCAACTTTTAAATTATTATTTGATTGAAAATTAATTAAACTAATTTAATCGAATCAACTACAATAATAGGAACTCAATTATTATAAAAATGCATTATTTTAATTTATTAAAACGAGAATAGGACAATGGTTTATGCAAAAACAAGATAACGCAAAATGGCGTTGCCGACCAACTCAACACAAAATTCACAAGAGAAATCAATGAGAAAACCATGTTACCAAGCGATGATTCCAATAACCAAAGAACCCTCGCCTTCCCTTAGGCTCGACACTCCCTTCAGCAACAAAACTTCTTTTATTTTTTTTTCTTTTTATACAAAAAAGTTCAAAAGCTATCGAAAAGTGACGGTATTCTTGCCTAACACTCAAAATACATCTCGAATCACCATGACAACGCGATCCGCCAATCAATTTTAATACATCAAAAATCAATATCTTAACAGTAAATTCGACTTCTCATAAATGTCACCTAACATACATTTCTCTAATATACCAATTTCAAAAATAGACCAGAAAATCACAAACTCCAATGCGCGATAACAACTCCAAAATATATATATCAATTCGGAAATTCATCGAACTCGGCATTCCTAAAAGTTCAAAACGATTTCTCATCCATGTAATTGGATAATATTTTCAAATATTGTGTACGGCTTAGACAATTTTCCAGTCAGTTTATATGAATTAGAAAGGTTGATTAGGATGATCTCGGCATCAAAACAGGATCGAGAGATAGATCAGAAGATGAATCAGGATAGATTAGTCGTCACCTCCTTAAACTCGAGCATACAAAATATCAAAAGGAATTATGTGTCAATCTTGATTGTGTTGATTGGCTAACTCTTTTGATAGCTACTATGCGATAAAACATAATTTTATGAAATGTAAATTGCACTGTTATCTATTATATATCAAACTATAAATGTGAACTCATGTTTTAATACAAATAATTTAAAAATGCGTATTTGTTTAATGCCAATCAATTTTAAGTGTTTATAGATATAGGCATTAATTTAAAATAAATTTAGCATAAATTTGTAGTAAAAGACCAACTATATAACAATTCATTATAAAGAAATTGAACTAAAATCTTCAAAATGAAATGAAAAAATGAGCAACACGTTTTATAAGAAAAAAAGTTTTTAATATTTTATGTAAATTTTTGTTTAAAAATACTTCAATATTGACTTAAATTTATGGTAATATTATTTAAAAATCCTAATTACATATTACACAACTCATCTTTATTAAGCAAGTAAAAAATTTGTATATTTACAAGTATTAATTAAATATGATTCTCTTAATGATATTATTTCTTTTATAAAGCGATGGCTTTTTTATCCACTGCTACATTTAGATAATCTCCGCATAATAATAAAGATTACCGTAGGTTCCTTTTGTTTTCAATTGGAAAAATGAATACAGTAAAAATAAATCTTTTGCGTTTAAATTAAGGAATTTTTCATAAACGATTTTTAGTCTAACAGGAAATGTTTACAATGTCTATTTTCCATTAAGTTTTGAAGTACATGAGTGTTTTTATTTTGAGCCACTTTGTTTCGCACTAAAAGTCTTGTGTTTTAATATAACTCATCGGTACCTTGAAGAAAGATACCTCGATTAACCTCGTTTCTACAGTATAAATTCCTACATTTACATACAATTTTCCTAAAAAGATGTCGTCGCGTTATTGTGAATATAAAAGGAATAAAGGAAACTACGATAGTAAAAAAATGGAAACAGCTTCATACATTTTTATAATTCACTTAACGATGAAAATTTCATTCAAAATTAATTAGTTATTATTATTATCAAAACAATAAACATAAAAGTGCAAGCGAGGATAAATTGAAAACCCTCGTTCTTTACAAAAGTCTTGAATTAAAATATCAAAAAAATGCAATATCTAAAAGCATAATCCAACATTTATCTAATATCACTTTTCTTGCTAGATATGATTTATCAGTTACAATATGACTTATTGATTTATGTATTTCCGGGTACATTACTTTCATTTATAATTGGAGGTAATAACTGTTAACATTATATGCTCCAATTATTAAAGATTAAGTCTTAAATAATTTTATAGTATATTTGAAAGGTATAGTTAGTGTAATCTTAATTCCAAATTTAATTTAATATGGTGCAATTTCATTTGAAAAATAATTTTTTCATCATTTAAAACGTTTTTTTAAAACTGAATTGTAATTATGTGTTCATTTAATTTCATTCTCGTTTATGTATCAATAAATTTGAACTATCTAACTTAACAACTTATGTTTTTTTTTTTAATTTTTTACCTTGCTTATATAGTATATATTTAGTATATATACATGAATCTACAAATGTATCATTATGTACAATTTATTTTCTAAGTATAGCTTCAAATGCATTCGGAAAATGTTCAACTTGTTTAACCTAATATAAATTTTATAGTTTAGAAATTAATAATTTATAGACAGATGGCCATATTTATGGAAGAATTACTTACAAATATTTGATGACCATGCAAGTCATGAATATAAGTATTTCTAATTATAAAAATGTAATGTCGAGATTAACATTTACATTGCAAAAATAAAATATTGATTGTTTCAAGTGTTTGAAAATGATTTAACGTATCACCTTCACCCTCAAAGTATACGAATCACGTAATTAAAAGCTTACATGTGCTCCGGATGATTTCGGATACAGTCAATGAGATCTGCTGGACTCAATTCACCGACACAAATCCGATGAATTGCTGTAAATAATGGAAATCTATCTTCCATATTTTTGGCTTTAAGCATGTAGTTCACTTCTTCTGCTGTAAACGGCCCTTGTAGTTTTTGGCCATTGAGCATTTCTTTTTCTAACTCTTCAATACTCTGTGAATAGCATTAAAATAATTAATTATAATATTAATTTAGAAATTAAAAATTTATAAATATTAACTTTAAGAATTTTGATTGAGTATTAATAAAAAATTTTTCTTAATTTAGCAAATAAATTATGAAACCATAAAAGAAAGAAATTTACTTTTCCCGTTCTGACAAAGGCTTCTGATACTTTTCTATTACGGCCTCCATAACAAGTAGTAATAAGATCTGCCACTCCACAACTTTCAAAAAACGTTGATAATTTTCCTCCGGGGAAGAAAACGTCAACAAATTTGATTATTTCCATAAGTCCCAAACGAATAACTGCAGCTTTGGTGTTATCCCCTAAATCTAAACCGTCAACAAAACCTGCTCCACATGCTACTATATTCTGAAAAATACAATACAAATTAATATTTTTGTCAACATTTTATTACTCTTATTAAAAATAAAATGATTTACTTTCAAAGCTCCACAGCACTCGACAGAATCTACATCCTCAACAACAACTACTCGGAAATAAGAAGTCTGAATAATGTCTCTCAAAACTGGAGCCATTGTTGTATCTTTGCAACCTGCAAAACAAATAACAAATGATTAATCATTATACAATACAAATAATGTACTATTATTATTAATTGTATTGATGTATATACATATTTTAAAAAATAATACAAAAAAAAAATATAAAAATTAAATTCAAAAAGAATTAATCACTTCAATTCTTAGACACTTATTTGTCTCATACTACATATATAACATAGTTATGTTGACAACTTTAAACTCAAAGACTGTTTTTTTATACGATATCAAACTAGAATAAAACATGAAATCAGCATATTTGAATCAATATCTTTCCGAAACACTGATTTATTGCAATCCAATCAACTTTTTATACGATTGTTTGATAAAATAAAAATCAGATTCAAATTGATCTTTGATATAACTTCTTACATTCAATAAAGTACTTAGTAAAAACTGCATAATGATACAATTTCAAAAGATGTTTTATTAGATTTATCGATGAATACTTAAAACCATGAGTTTTATAGATCGACCTTCATATTAAAATCTTATAATTTGTCATGGTTAAATAATTAAATTTTAATATGGAAGTCGATTTATAAAACTCAAAATCCTACAAATAATGACAGAAAATAATGAGCTTTAAAGAATGAATACTATTTGATATGTTTATAGCTAATGTTTCATTGGAAAATTTGCAGATACAATTTCGCAACAAATCTTTCCAGTATATTTGATTCTTTTTATCAGTGTGTAAATTATAAACAAGTTCTGTCATATATCGACTTTTTATCTTACCTATTGTAGTTTCGCAAAAGTTTTCATCTGCAACTTCAGATGCAAGATTGGCACCCATTAAAACCGACACGGGTATATGAAGTTCTCTTGATATGATATGAGAAATAAGCTCAATTCCACCCCCTTCTTTCTTATCGAAACCCTATATAAAAGTAAATCTTATTTAGATGTTTTTTTTTTTTCAAGTACATTTTACTTATTAATATTTAACCAATTCTGTTTACCTTGATTAATGATAAACCAATAGCAGTTGGTTTAATTTTTCCTAACAATGTACTGCATATTCTACGAATAAACTGATGAGGTACAACAAAAATTAAAATATCAGCATCTTTCGCAGCTTCAACAACATCGGGTACAGCAACCTGTAAAAGTTTGATTATTAAAAATCAATTTTATTCTTAATATTATAAGTAAGTTAGGACTAGTAATTGATCATTTCATTCAAATAAAATTTATAGATAATAAATTTCAAATGGGTAGATATTTACTGGTACCCTTTCTTAAACAATTTTTTACTAATGCATTTACCTTATTAATGAACATTTTCCCTTAAAAAATATTACTTCATTTTTTAATAAAACGCAGTGAATATAAATTGTATTAATAAAAAACATTAAAAAAATGATTAATCCAAAATATTAAATACTTCAAAACTTTAATCAATTTAATACCTAAATTGTTTAAATAAGCATTATTGTGAAATCTCATATCAGCAAAAACTCAAAGTTAAATATGTGCCAGGAATTACTGTGAACTTTACACATTGCAATGAGAGAATGTCTAATGACGCATTAGTACAGACAATAAATTTAATGAGATACGTCAGTATGGAACAATTTTACTTAATTTACAATTGACTACAACATCATCGACAAGCGTTGATGTGTCATGTAAAAATCAAAAGGATATGCGGTAAATTGAAGAAATTCTAAAACCTTGAGCAATTGTTATGAACAATGTGTGAACAAGGCAATAAAGATTAATTGATCAGATCCAAAAGACTCGTATTACAAGCTGAACTTTGTTTATAAAATGTAATACTGTAACAATAAACGTATTTATTGTATCTAGTTTCTCTGTATAAGGAATAAAATATGTCATACTCTATTTATTTACTCACTGAATAAAATTCAATTAAAATATTTCAAATTTTTACAAAATATATTTAAAAATACCCATGAAAGTTATCAATATTTTGTAGTTATTTTTTATTAGCTTAATTCACTTGTTAATAAAACTATACATAAAAGAAATTTATTTGCTAGAAAACATCATTAAGGCAGTGTAGGAAGAAGCAATAATGTTTCTACAACACTTTTATAGGCATAGAACATACACTAAAAATAACACATATTATGCAATATGAAAAGACCTCTGGTAGTAAAGTCTTCTTTTTCCAATAGAACTGGAACCAATTTAAACAAAAGCAGATTTCTGCAACTCCGTTATTTTTAATAGCTGAACATTTCAAAATAACTTATAAAAATATACTTTACATAATACGTCATAAATATCTTATTTTTATATCAAAGAGGTTATTAACATAATTATCAGTTTATAAAATTTATATAAGAAATACTTTAAAATTTCAAGAAAAAATTTACTTTTAACGTATAGTATTTAAAATAATCTTCAAAATGCCTAAATAAATAAAATCTGAAATAAGCTTATTTCAGCACCTTCCTTATCGTTACTAGAAATCACAGTTCGTAAAAACGAGCATTTAAAAAGAACAGTACAAGATAAAAAGTTCATGATTTTTATAGAACTCGTTTTCATAAATGCCATTAACATTTTACAATCTTACATAATCGCAAGTTCAAAACCATCGTTAAGAAATTGGATTCAAAACGTGTTCAAATATAAGAGTCATTTTCTTCCCTCAATCTGAGTGTACTTTGTTCGTACGATAATGAATCATGTATGCTATTCCAGTTATTAGCATGTTCAACTGCCTCTTTAAATTTTACAAACCACTGAAAGTATTAATGATTTGAACAAATCCAAAGTCTATGCTAATGCCAGGTATTTACATTCTTAAATTATTTTCTTATCTAAGAAATAAATATTTAAAATTGACTTATTGTTTTTCACAATTTATTAATTATATAATTTCATAATAATTAAACAAAATTAATTAATACCTATAACTTTCTATACGGAATAGATCGTTCATTGTGTTCTTATTAAGAATGAAAAATTTTAATTATACAACAGCTGCATATGAATGACTCAAACTGCACTGAAAAGTAAGCTGTTCAACCAAATCAATACTTCGCGTATCGCTTGGTTACGGTCAAGGTCACAGGACCAAAATTCTTATATAACTTGGATCTCTATTTTTCTTTTATCATTCTCAAGCAATAAAATTTACTTTTTTACAAATCGCAAGACAAATAACTTACCACGTTCTCCGGAAGTTTGTGATTAGGAAGGTATTTAACATTTTCATGATCTTCATTAATAATTTCAGTGAGCTTTCTTCCGTTGATAATTTCTTCATAAACATACATAGTAACACGGTCCTCGAAATTTTCTAAATTTTGAGCATTGTATCCAACAATTTTTGCTATTGCGGAACCCCTGAAATATGTAGAAATTATTTGTAATAATTAGGTCAAATATTAATGGGGAAAAAAAAAACACTAGATATTAATACATTGTATGAAATTTAATTAAAAATAAAAAAATAATAAAACATAGATAATTATTTCAAAATTAAAGTTAAAAATTATCATTTACAATTTGTATTATAACGCCACAATTTATTTATACAATAAAAAGAAAGGAATGATTTTTGAAATGCTATTTGAAGCAACTTTGACCTTTGGCCAAATGTTTTATTCTTTAACCTGATTATTAATGATTATAGATATTTGAAATCAATTCACCAATGCAGTAATTTGTGTATCGATTCAGGTATATAATGAATTTAAGAAACATGATGCAATAGTTGAAAAATAATCTTTTGAAAGTTTATATAATATATTGTGTAATTTCTGGAATGATGCAAATATAATATTGATGAAATAATTGAAGCATTTAACCAAAAATTATATTTGTCATATATG
>JABFQD010003618.1:0-12928 GCA_022817045.1 Psix sp. ZL-2020 | reverse complement strand
CGCATTGTTTAAGTCAAAACACACCCAAAACAAGCGAATGTTCCAGTTTACAAACCTTTTCTCTCTCTCTCTCTCTCTCTCTCTCTCACTCTCTCTCTCTCTCTCTCTCTCTCTCTCGCACACACACACACACACACACACACACACACACACTCACTCACTCACTCACTCACTCACTCACTCACATTTAAGATGAATTTTTAAATCTCGAGTTCACATTCATTCTCGATATTCAAGTCGGAACAGTTCAAACTGAGATTGTTAATCATTAAAAGCATCGGGTCATAATAAGGAAAAAAAATGTTGTCGCAGGCCATTCAAAAGTCGCGTTGTTTTGTCATTTATATTCCGGAATAAAAAATTTCATGATTTGGCATTCCCCGACGTTTATTGTGTGTTGCGGTTACACAACAAACGCATGCATCACAAAACATGACGTCATATACATATTGGGAAAAATGTATAGTTAACTTTTGGTCGACTTTTGAATGTTTTGTTCTCTTTTATCTTGACAACAATACTTGCTGGTTATTAAGAACAACAAAATTGTTAAGTACAGTTTTCATAAAAGCCTCTTTTTACATATCATAAAGTAAATTAAACCGCACGTTTAACCATTATTGATCACCTTTGCAGTTTCATGCTAGGAATGAAGAATTGCACATTAAGTATCATTCAGTAAAATCTGCGATTACACATGGCGTTATAAAATTAACAATAATAAGTTTCAATGTTTGGTCTCTTTTTACTTTTCAAAAATATTATGTTGAAAATTGAGTATACAATTATTCACTTAAATTGCATAATCTCTTTTGCAACAAAATACTTAACATGAAATTGGTTTGGTACAGAGTATTTAATTTTTGTCAGGACAAATGTTTACAAGCAGTTATTATTATCTCGTACTTTCTGGGTTTAAGCAATAATAAGATCACTCTTTCTCTGTCGTTTGTACGATTTATGAAACCATACAAATAACATTGTTTAATTTCTTATTGCTGTTTTAAAAGTGACACTTAGACATTAATGTGGTAAACAATATCTTTATGCTCGCGGAATAGCAAAACTCATTAGTTTGGACCAAAGTTGTAATATACGTGTTGCATTTCTATTATGCAAGTATGAGAAAAAAATAGTTTTTCTATGATTAATACAATAACGTTATATGAAAATTATTGCGAAACAAAATTCACGTACAAAATAAGAGAAGGAATCTAATATGACTTTTTGTTTAAGTATTTTAACTTGTTATAACTTGAAAAAGTAGCGTAAGCGAGATGAAAATATAATGAGAAGATAAATTTAACGAATGTCAAAAATAAATAAAAAAAAGATTTAAAAACAGAAAATTGACTGTATACCACTAAACTAGATACTTTGTGCATATTAATCTTAGCAAGCAGCGACCGAAAAACGCTAATATCTTTTCAACTAATAAGGTTTCTCCTTTGAAATGAAACTTTGACGAGTCCAAGTTCACAAAGCGTATTTGAAGTTCGAAACCTTCTTGCCATTTCTTTTTTAATAGTAATTATAAATTCAGAATAAAAGAACAAAAATCGAAAAGAAAATACAAAACAATATTCCATTTCAGAACTGTAATGAACTAATCATAGCAATTAAAGCTCGTATAATTACAGCAAAATTGACAATAATTATTTTGAACGCAAATATCTAAAATAAAAAGAAACGTACATTAAAAATACATGAGATGAATAATGTAATATTAATGAAATATTAAATGGACAATATTTATATTAAATGATAAAATATTTATCTGATGAAAAAATTATATTCATTTGAAAACTTGACATTCAAATGGTAATTATCAAAGTTCTCTTATGCCAGTTATTTACACTCCAAACCAATAATTTGGATTGTTTAATTACAAGTAATTATAATGTGTGCGCAATAATTTTACTACGAAAGATAACGAATTCGAACAAACAATTTCGCTCAGTGTGCTGCTGCTGCTTCGCAATTCGTGTTAAGAAAAACTGAGCGTTGCCCAATAGCCAATAGGTATCACGATCATCAAACATCTGGTTGCGCAAGTGTCTGAGAATAATCCCGCGATTGCTACTGCCGTGCATTTGTCACTTCCGCTTCAACGGTAAACAGTTCTCCGATGCTTTCTCCATAGTTACATGCTAGCTCTGGAATCACTTTTTACTTTTATTTCAAATCCGACTACTATTCATCGCGCGCAAAACAAAGTTCTCTCGAATTGAATTTTCAACTCGCGAATAACTCGCCGATGCTGACATCACACAGTTCGCGAAATTACTCCGTTCTGGTCAACCATGTTTGCACACTCATAACACACAATTTATGACATCTCCTAGAAATAAAATGTTACCAAGATTTCGAACATTTTGTACAAGTTGTAGTGGCTAAAAAAATACAATAACAAGTTTATAAGGAGAAACAAAAAATTAGTTTTCAGTTCTTTGAAAAACATTTTATTTTCATTCTTCAAACGTGTTTTTCTATAAAATGAAAATGTTTTATTTTAATAAGATTTAAAAAGTAATTTTCTCGGTAGTAATTTATGCTTTATGTAATAATTAAGTTTTACAGTTCTTAATAATTGTAAGAAGGTAATTCTGACTTAGTCAAAATTGCAGTATTTCAAGTTGATGAACTAGTTCAGAATGAATTTTATGGTTAAATTATTATTTATAAATCAGAGTAACTGAGGAATGATGATGATGATCAAAGTACTTGAATCTAAATCTATGTTTACATAAGTGGTAACCACGCAACGGAATGAGGGTTGGACTAAAAAAATGATTATTACAAAAATCAATAGAAAGTCGAAACGCCCTAATGTGGCCATGTTTAGCACGCGACTAATTATATACTAGGTGGGAATTCGTTCGTGCCTCACTCGACAAATTGGTGTGTTAATATTCCTTCAAATTTCATATGATCTGGCAAATAATCATTGAACCGTTTTTTAGGTCACTAAACACAAATACATAAAACATTGCTTTGGAATAAATGCGAACGTTTAATTAAAGCACAGACAGTTTGAAAAGTGCGATCAAATGACTCTGTTTGAGAGTCAATAAAAGGGACAGAACACTTTTGCAGAACTGTCCTCCGATTGGTGGATCTTTTCTGGGGAAAAAAAAAAAAAAAAAAAAAAAGTTAACAAACAGACAAATAATTGTGCCGAAGATGCTGAAAAATAGTTGAATCTCTTAAGTGAGAAAAATGAGGAGTCCAGCAACTTCTTGCTGGCATTAGACTTTCAAATCGACGGCGGTGCATTTTCAATATCGATTAAGAAAATACGGAATTAAAATTTTTAACTCCATTTCGCTGATGGTATTGTAATTCAAATTTATCAATCCATTATGCATGTTTTGTTAACTGAATCTCCAACTGAATGGAAGTTAACGAGTTAATCCAATCAAATATCCTTTTTCACATTTGGCGGATCAATTTCTGTATGTTTCTTTTTTTTTTTTTTTTTTTTTTCGTGTATAATTTGTCAATTTGTTATTTGATTTCTTGTCTGCATTCACTTTACCGAGGCTTTCATACAAATTGAATATCGAATGTTTTTCAGGAAAATAATAGACTATAATGAATCCTAAATTATGAGGTAGAAAAGAAAAAGTATCACGTTCCGGCGAATTATCAAAAGCAGCACATTTCATCGATCCGTCAAACGATTCTACGGTAATAATAATCACACGCAAGTTATCTTCACATTTATCGTCACGAATTTGACACGAAGAACGTAATTGGCGCGGCTGGCCACGTTTTCATGTGTTATATAATGCTCGTATGAAAGACTCAAGGACCTGGAAAAAAGATTCCTTCTGAATTAGCATGAGAGAAAAAGATGTCCCAAGATGGCCAAGTTATTAACGAAGACCTTCACGAGAAAAGAATAAAGCCAAGGTGTTGAAATCGTGATCCAGCTATTTCACATAATACTTTATCTTTTTTTCAACACAGATTTGTCATCTGAAATTTTGAAATGGAATATGAAAATTGGTTGAGTGATTGAACGGTTATGACAAAATCAAAATTGTCCGAGAGAAAAGTTACCTTTCTAATAACGGCTGAAATGTGGACATAAAATTATGCAAAAGCCGATCCTCGGGACCTTTTTCTCACGCGTAAAAAGTCAATATTATATTTCTCCGACACCGCAAAAAGACGTCCGGTGTGGCAACGCGCGAATTTCACTCGCAATAAGATGTGAGACATTTTTGCGTGTCCGGTATTGCGCGTAACCTTGAGATGTCCTTATTATGAAAATGTCACTGAGACTGAAATTGTTTTTCACACGAGAAAACAAATATTCGCACGTTTGATTTACATTCCCCGTGCAAATACAGAATAGCTTCTTTTTGCTTGATGCTGTTCTGCAGATTTGCTCAACCAAAAGTTGCCTCAAACTTAACGATACGTTTTTGAACGTTTCTCTCGTTGGAGATTAGAAAAGGTTGCGAGTCATTTTGAGAATCAAGCACAAATATCAGCGAGTCACTTTCCCCCCGTAAACGGATTGCGCAAGTGCGTCCGTCGAGCATCACAATTGCAGATTACAATTGCCGAAATTCCATCGACGGATCCTTTTCTGTGCCGGTCAAAGCATTTCTCTGATGATATTTGTAGTTTGGGTTACGTGTGTTACGTAAACTCGGAGAAAGATGCGAGAAAGTTACCTAACATCTACAGACTTTTAACATTAGGATGCACCGTTTTATCGCTGATTCTTAGATTAGGTTACGTTATTGACTTAATTATATATCGAGACACACGGACGAAATATTTAATAAAAGCATTATTGAGGTGGAGGGAACGTGAACGACACGATGAATAAAAATGCTTTGTGCTTTTGATCAAAATATTTTTAAATTTTGTTCCATCGGATACAAAGCACCGAGTCACTTTTGTTAACTACACGAGTGAAAAATTCAGTTGGAAAATATACTTTGTTTTGAATTCTCATCGGTTGTATTATCGAGTGTATCGTATGAACTCATCTACATATTGACGCGGATCAAACACCTACGAGCCTTGAATTAACCTCAAGTTATTATCAATGTTCAAAGGGGTCCAATAGCTAGACTAATTAACCGCAATTGCGAATTTCGTTCTCACGTGTCGGAAATTTGAAATGTTTATTGTTACTGTTCTTGAGTAAATGTTTGCTTTTATTGAAAATTATTGATAATTATAATTACTGTACTGACAATAATATAATAACGATGGTCTTTTTATTTTACAGACACATTCCAAGATGACGAGTATAGTAACAGATTTGGTGCACGGCTATAGGGATTTAATGGACAACAAGTCCGGCAAGTGAAAATTTGAATTTTATCATCTCATATTTAATTTAACATTAGAAGTAAGGTAATTTTAATAATTAAAAAGTTATTTAAATATATATATATATATTTTAATACATAGAAAACTAAAATTTTGTGGTAATGAAGACTATTTTTCTTAGACTTCTGGTTTTTGTAAAATTAAAATAAACTTACAAGTGTATATTAATTAAATAATGTTAATTAACTAATGTTATATCTAAATTATACTGCATTTTTTTCCAATGCAATATAATTTAATGAATATATTATACTTTATATATGTAGCTTCATTAATTATATTATAGCACTAACATTGTGGTATGCATGTTTGTCATTTTTATGAATTATATAGGTCTAAATGTTAACGATCAAAACATCCCTCAAGTTTCTTCGGATATTTTGGCCAGGTTTTCATTTTGTATGATGAAGTTCGCATCGGCCATTCAATTAACTCGATCACCTCAAACAGAGTAAAGATTAAACAATAGCAATGTTTCATCTTCCATGCAGAAATGCGAAGCCAATTATTTCGTCATGAATAATTCGACTCAACATCAGGGTACGGCGGTGCTTGTCTGCTATTGTCCATCCTTGTCTTCGAGCGTCGGAATTCCATGGAAAGTGGGTTAACCTCATTGCAACCAATGTGTGCTTTAAACTTCGCGAGCAACTTCATAAGCTTGGCCCTATGGCAAAAGTTTTTGCGTTTAGAAGCACTTCATTCCGCTTCTGACTGGCTTTTTGGAACAGCGATACTAGATATTATGGGTGGCTGCGCGAGCTCACGGCGATATTCTTAATTACGCCTTTGTTGTAAACAAGAAAAGTCTCGATTCACGCTAAAGCACTGTCACATTTATTCCCTAGAATCTTGATTAACGGAGGAGAAAAAGAGCGAGAAAAATGCCAAATATACTAAAAAGAATTCAAAGAAATATGACGAAATGGAAGTTATATGCAAAGGAAGAGAACGTTTTTGAATGATGATGAACATTTGATTTGTATGTAAAAAGTCGTCACGAAATTAGCAAGTAACAATAAATCGTTCCTTTTTGTTTTATGTAAATGTGAAATAAGTTGTTTGGTTTTCGGCTACGGAATAAGGTGCAAATTGACTTGGTCTTTTTCAAACAAACTTCTTTTTTCGTCGTATTTCTAGCAACGCAAAAGTCGTACGATAACATTTTTCAGCACATATCCGTTGCCTACGTCGAGCCGATCAACATTGATTTGATTATTTTTATTAGGTCATGCTTATCTATTTATATAATCGTTTATAACTGATTTCCTCGATTCTTATCGCTACTGGCGTAAACTCTTCATAAAATCGACACTTTTCATATAAGTTTTTCGACGCTGTTATTGCAATTTATTCTAATTGCAACGGACGAAATGAAATAAATAGGAAAATTGGAATGTCACAAGTCGCTTTCTAATTACTCCACGGTAGACAATTGTTACATCAACATATTTAAGTAACATCTCGATTCTAAATTTGATCATACAAGCCAACAAAACTTTCCTTTCATTTCGTCACTTACTTACTTGTCATTTGAATATTTACATTTTTATACATCTTTACTTAAAAAATTGTACATCATTTATTCGAAACAATCGAGTAAGAGTGAAGTAACAGTTCCTACAAATATTTCGTACCGATTTTTAGATCTTCCGGTTGAACCTCCGATGAATTTCATAGACGAAAAATGATTTCACTTGAACTTAACCGAGTCATTGATAGAACTTTTCCTCGGTCCAAATGTATGTTCGAAACGAGCACGCGTACACGCGTGCTCGTTTCGAAAACGTTTGGCGAATTTAATGAGCTACGCGCGGCATGTTCGTATGCATATTTATATTACCGAATGATCGTTCTTTTATGATTGATGCATTAGCTCGAGATCCATCGGTTATGACCGTAAATCAATAAGTTTGTGATTTGGCGCAAACATTTCTACGCTCCTTCAGCTCTTTTCTTGGACTCTCAAGTGTAATTAATTACTCTTACAAACCGATTTTCACACTTGTTTTTTGTCTATTTGATTGATTGCTATTATAAGCATTCGAAAATGATTTTTCCATCGCAGACACTTTTTCATATGAGACAAATTTGCATGATTTATGAGTGCCTAATTATTAACCAATGAATGATCGATCACTCTTTCAATTATTATTCCAATAAATAATTACAAACAGAAGTCAGAGAGGGAAATGGATGTTTTGGTTGTGCTTGACGAATAATGATGATTATTAATATCATGTTTTTATATTTTTTCTTTGTTCATTTCATTAGCGTTATTTAATTGAATGTTGTGTAATCTAAATGTTAATTTCGACTTTTTTCAACAGATCCCAGGGTGCGCGATTGGCCGATGATGAGCAGTCCGTTCCCGACCATAGCTATATGTATGTCATACGCTTACTTCAGCAAGGTTTTGGGACCTAAACTCATGGAAAACCGAAAGCCCTTCGATCTGCGAGGCATACTAATATTTTATAATCTCGTACAAACTCTCTTTTCTACGTGGATATTTTATGAGGTAATTTCAACAGTTTATAAACAAGAATTCAAACTAATTCAACGTTTTGAAGGAGTTACTTTAAGCGAAGACATTTTATTCATTAAAAGTTAAACACTGCTATAAATTTTACTTGATCATTTTTATTGGTCTTGTACTTAAGAAATTATAAATTTGCTAGTGTTTTCAATGAAATCAGTTTAATCAACTTGTAAATTAGAATACGAAAATAGGTCACGTGATTATGAAAACCACGGCTTCTACGAAAGTTGTAGTTGTTTTCTATTTCAAAGTTTGGTCACCGCTAATTTGGAACTGAAAATCCGGTTTGGGGATTACTAAGACAGTTGCGTGTGACTTAAAAATGATATTTCAAAACTAGAAGAATCTTTATAAACAATCTTTGCAGACCAATTGAATAGCAATTATTGTTTATCGTGTCATTTGAGATAATAAATATCTTTTTTAACGAAGAGATACTTGTTAGTCTTTGTTGCGTGCTGATTAATTTAAGCCAAGATCTACTTATAATAAAAAGGCGTTCTGATCGAAGAAATGAGATTCTTCATTTCATCATGAAAATCGTCATTTGGACAAAGACTTTTTCAAACATTTTGTGGAGAGCATTTTTGTAAATTATCATAATATTACATCACAAATTGATGTAACAAAGAATGAACTTCATGCGAGGTTCTAATTATAGTTATCGTGAAGATTAGGCTGATGAATAAACAGCAACAAAACAATAGGAATAATTTCTATACCAATGTGATCTTTATCATATTTCAAGTCATAATTCACAAAGAGCAAGACAGCATGATATTATCGATTGTAGTTCGATCGCAGACTTGATTATATCAATGATAAGATGCTTCATTAAATGATTGTAAAGAATGATCAAGATTTGAAAACGACAATTCAATTTGCGTTTGCAATTAATGAAAATCATAATATCTTTTCTGATGTGTCATTTTAAGATTATCACTAAGATACTAGCGTGAGGTTATTAATTAATTTCGAATAATTAATTATCGCATTATTTCATTCATTTGTTGGGATTTTTTGCAACAACGAATTAAGAAATAATTGTAATCGATAGCACGTACTTATGATTTGAAGATGAATTCATTATACGTCTTACATGACTAGTCTTCAAATTGTAAGTAGATCTATTCAATTTCGTTACATAAATTGGTTAATTGGAAAACCATGATTATAAAATGTATTGATGAAAACGCGGCTTGTTTAACAGGTAACCTCGATATAAAATCTGCGACCCGTAACATCTTCGTAGCCAGCGGTTAAAATGGAATAACAATCCATTCAACTAATTGAATTTAAATGAAATCCGTAACAGAAGACACTCGATTGATGCCGATTAACTGAGCTCGATTAAACCGTCGTTCCGTCATTTCCAAAACGATCATTTTCTTTTATCTTTTATTCATCTCAAAATAACCTCTGATATTCATGTATAATCAATAATTCTGAGGAAAAAATTTAAAAGCTGAAGTGCTGATCTGAATATCGTTTGATATGTTATTGCAAAATTAAAAATTTGTATCATTTTTTATAATTACACTCATTGTGCAAGTAGATCATGTAGGGGAGAGGCAGGTAATACGTCGTACTAGATTTATTTTTAAATCATGCAGATTGTCATATATTTTCAGCGATGAATAGTTTAATGAATGAGTAACTCTAAAACTTCATAAGAAAAAATTTTTATGGATGAAATTGCGCGGTAATTTATGACTGATATTTTTATTACAGTAATAAAACAAGTTTAGATAATTGGGAGATTGATTTTTAAAGGGTGTTTTTTGGAGCTTAAAATTGAATTTTTATTTTATACTTGAAATTATTCAATGATAAATCTGTGATTAAGTGAAAAATAATTTGTACTGTCAAAGAAACAATCAAAAATAATGTATATTAATCAGAATTTTAATCATATTAATATGATTTTATTTTAATTGCAAAAATCATGTTATTTAAATATTCATTTTTTATTCTTTATTAATTGATAATATAAACTTTGGTGTGAAAAATATGTTTTAATAAAAATCTACAAAACGCGAAGGAAAGTCCAAGACAAAAGTAATCGTCGATTTCACCTTGCTCGATCCCTTCGTTCGCACATTCCGACGGCCAATTGCGGACGCTTAACGCAAATCAATTTTTTCAACAGACCCCGATATTTGCTCGACGCAAAAAAATCAAGTTCAATTATCCTTCTTGCAAAACAAGCACCTCTCCTTTTCGCTATCGATATTGACCTTAGAGTAATTGTAATGCGAAGTGTTAATTAATTATTGATAACACAGTTTTTCAATTTATAGGTTGATTTAATTTTTGAATTGATTTCAATTCATTTTTAACTTAATTTCGATCATTAGTTGCTATTTATAATTTCATTTTTGTATAACAAGACTGTTTAAAATAATATAATTATCATTTAAGATTTTTGTTGTTGATGTTGTCATTATTATATTGATTGATTTTTTTGCAGTATTTGATGAGTGGATGGGCAAGAGGATACAGCTTCAGATGTCAGCCTGTGGATTATTCAAATAATCCTTTAGCCATGCGAATGGCGGCTACATGCTGGTGGTATTATTTCAGCAAATTCACCGAATTTTTTGATACTGTAAGTTCAAACAAAGTTTCAAGGGATTTAACGTAATCTTCTCTTGAAAGGATGCTTTCCTTCCATTCTGATTACTCAAATACGTGATTTCAATGTACAAACATGTTCTATTAGATCACAAAGTCATCAAATAAAATATCAAAAGAAAGACTAGACAATTCCAAAACTGAAAAGTATTTTTCATAACACTCGTACCTTAATAGCGTTTTATCTATTTCTTTAGGAATAAAAGAGGGGTTCTTTCCCTGAAAGTAGGTTATAAAAACGCAGGATATGTGCTCTTGTTATGAAAAATATCGTATTCAACATGAGAGACAAGCGATTTATTTTCAGGGTAAAGATGATAGAGCTTTACCCCAGTAATAACTATTTGTCTCTCTCCCTTGTCGTATAACACACTAATTCTTATCAATCAACTTTGTTTCCTGACTTGATAATGTTATGCCAAATAAAATGCTCAATAAATTGTTGACGAAATTTGAACTAAATGTAGATATCGAATCTAGAGCTGGAAACAAATATAATACTTCATCTCACTTTTATTCTTCTCGGCAGATTCCATTATTCAAGCTCAGCGAAAATAGGAGAGACCCAGTTTTTCTCGACACGATTTTGAAAAGAAAAAAATGAATCTACCTTCCTTTTAAGCGTCGGACAATAGTCATCAAATGACTGGCAATTTTTTTTTTACTTAAAAGTCGCCAAGGTCCGGCAGACAGTTTACCCTGACCGCGAATCCGCAGCTCAATTACAGCGACCTTTTGTGTACTACACATCTCTTAGCTTGAGATTTCTCTTCTCTTTTCAAATTAACGAACAAATCGATTACGCGAGCACTCAAACAGAGTTGAGGCATTAGTGATGATTGCATAACCAATAACTAAATGAGGCGTTTGCGTTTTGCAGCTCTTCTTCATACTGCGAAAAAAGAACCAGCACGTGTCGACGCTACATGTCATCCATCATGGAGTAATGCCCGCCTCTGTATGGATGGGCATGAAATTTGCTCCCGGCGGCCATAGCACTTTCTTTGCACTCCTCAATACTTTTGTTCACATCATTATGTACTTCTATTATATGGTTGCTGCGATGGGTCCAGAATTCCAGAAGTACATTTGGTGGAAGAAGTACCTCACTACTTTGCAAATGGTAATTATGAGAGAAATCATTTTGTAAATGTTTATTTCAAATTCAAGGCGGGCCTGTTAGGTGAGCCAGCAAAATGTGCATTAAGTCGATTGTTTACGTACAAAATCATATGGCATCTTTTTGCAATTACACAGCAAAATATTCCTTTCAAAGTTAATCAAAAAATAACCCATCACATTTCTTATAGTTGCAGATGAACTAGGTATATGTTTTGTTTCCTCGTTTTTCATTAGTTTTGCTTCGTAATTGTAATAACATGGTGCAAAAAACTTCGTATTTGAGCAACCTTCTTTAGAGAAAGACAAAACTATTGTGCTTACTTGAAAGTGCGAGATTAATCAAAATTATTTGAATTATTTAAATTTCATTAAAATTGATATTAATAATTAATTTAAATTAATTTTATTTCAAGTTATTTTTATTTAAATTTAAATTAAAATTATAAGATTTATAAACATCGTTAATTTTGATACAAAATAAGGGGCTTTTAATTTGTTTACGATTTTTAATTGAATTTTACTAAGTAGTATCAGACTTATACATACGATTAATATTCATAAACAAATTTATAGTGCTAAAGCGGCTATTAGTTTAATAGTTTCATCCCTTTTTTATGTTTTAAAAATGATTTCCCTGATTCTTTTAAACTAAACTTAATAAACAGAATTCAATAATTATTATCAATATAGAAACTATTCTAATAAATAAAATTAGTCTCTATAAACAAATAAAATTATAACCATTATAAGGAAATATTACAAAGTTTAGTGCGATTTTCCTAACTTTAATAACAGATAATTACCATTACATTTGTCTTTTAAAAATCTTGATGTTTCTGGTGATCAAACTATTATATAAACTTTCTTGATTTTAATGTATACTTTTTATAAATACTTGCTTTAGTTCACATTATTAAAAAAGCGAATAATTAAAATTTTTATTTGTTTTGACGAAAATCACATTATTTATTCATTTATTCATTGATTCTTTTATTTATATATTTATACATTCAACAGAAAATATAGTATATAAGCTAAAGTGGATTTTTATTTTAAGTTTTTTATTTTTATTGATTGATTGATAACTGATATTATATACTTATGAAAAAGAATAAAATAAAGTATAAATAAATATATTCTCCATTTTAAATTGATAATAACTGATAGATTTCTTCAATAAAAGTCCGATAATATGTCGAAAATTATTATTATAATCGACACATATTAGTGACAAAATTTTGAAAAAAATTAATTCATTATTGCAATATTTTA
>JABFQD010003617.1:0-12930 GCA_022817045.1 Psix sp. ZL-2020 | reverse complement strand
TATATATATTCAAATTACATAACTAAATTATTCATATTTCCATATATATTATATACAAAAAGCACAATAAATGTTTCCTTATTTCTGTTTTATGTATGAAATTTGTTTTCAATTTTTAGTCCTAATTATTTTTTTTTATTTCGTCACTACATTCCTGGACTAAAAGTATTTCAGATATCAATTTAGCTCTAGAGAACGGATCGCATTTTAATTTGTTTAGTATAGTTCAGCTTTAAAACTTCAAAACGATTTAATTTTTTCAGATGAATACAAAGTATTTGATTTTCAATCAAATTGTACTGGAGTGCGGTGCTCTTTAGGAAACTGTGTTCCACTAAATAAAGTTTGTAACCGTATTGTAAACTGTAGAGATGGTTCTGACGAGTTACCAAAATATTGCCCAAATGCTCAATCATATCGTAGTGCTACAAATAATGTAACAGGATTAGGTAATTTAACAATAAAAAGTACCTTTTTTTCATAATTTTGTTTTATTTATATTCACATCAAATTACATTAATTGCAGATTGCGGATATGCAGAAATGCGTTGTTTAAGTGGAAAGTGTGTGCCTAAATCAGCATACTGTGATAAAAACAATGATTGCGGCGATTTCAGTGACGAACCAGACGATTGCAATTGTGCCAACTTTTTAAAGTTAACTGAACCTTCCAGAATATGCGACGGAAAGAGAGATTGTTATGACAAAACGGATGAAGATCCAAACATTTGTAACTGTACGTCACCGTTTTGTGAAGGGTGAGTCGAATCATACATCCACATTAAATCCATTTTATAAATCTTCATTTATATACAAGAAAATTGAAGAAATAGAAAAAAATTCTGAAATTTGTTTTTCTGCTATTTTAGTATACATAACACTTTCATAGATGACATTTTTATCTTCTAATTTCCATATATACAGACGAATGCGGCATGTATACAAATATATGCATATATTTTAATAATTTATTTATTCTTTATTGAAAAAAAAGTTTTATTTTACAGAAATGACAATAAAAATGTATGCGTTAAAGATTACATTTGCGATGGTATCCCAGACTGTAATGATAAAAGTGATGAAACTATGTGTTATTCATTATCACTATTTGATCAAACAAAGTAAGTTTTCAATATTTGTTTTACAACAACCCTGATAAAAATATTTAAATAATTATACAAACTATATAAACATTTTTCCAGGCGTAACATTGGAAGGATTTTGGCAAAAACTTATGGAGTTAAACATTCTCATTGCTTAGACAAACCCGCCACCAAAGAAGAGGCAATGCACTTTTGCAGATTACTCGACTTTGAATCTGGTGACTTAGCGACGGAATACAAAGAATCAGATTTTCCCCCAATTACTGCTGAAGAAGATGAGTTTTATATTGTTCAATTAAATGATGAAGTAGATATTAATATTCGTAGAAACAAACCAATCATACAAGTGGTTGAATCGAACAAACCATGTAATCAAATTTTCTTACGATGTCAGTGAAGTAATGATTTTTGTTAATATTTATTTTGTAAATACTGGCCGAGATCTTCTTCAATACTGCCTTTTGTTACAATATTATGTTTTAAAGCATATTTATTAACTATTCAAGGACACTTGTAGTACCACAAATAACAACCTACAGAAATGAATTACCGATCATAGGTAAGAAGTATTGATGAAGAAACTGGCGCCATCTATATACGTCGATAAATGTCTGAAGTGAACATTTTACATTTACACCATTATTTATTGTATAATTTATTATTTATTCCTTTAACACTAAGTCCGAACGAATCATTCTTGTAAGCAATCTTCTTTTCATGTTGAATCATTTCAAAAAATATTCTCACAGAATTTCATCATAACGTACCTTAAGGCGTGAAAATAAAGTACAATATGATATTCTAAAAATGACTTCATTCATTATTACGCATATGAAATATATCCTCTTATAGAACGTGATTTGCTTTTGAAAATGCATGATAAGCGCGTTATAAGGAAGGAATACTTAAAATGACAGGGTCTAATTGTTGAAACTGGGCGTGCGAGAATGCAAGGCGTTTTGTGAAGGAAGGCAAACTAGCAAGAAAACACACAGCCGTTTACCTTCAACAGCAGCGACCCCTTGCGCTACATTCTTTCTCCCTTCCGTAGCCACAGCCTTTCCTTGTCTCGTAATCCAAAAGAGCCTTTAAATTCCTATCCCCTGAGTAGAAATCTGCATGTAGTTCACGCGCGTTTATGATAACCACTTTGCCCTGCATCATCTAGCATATGTTTCAACGATTTTCCACTCTCATTCCCTTGTGTTACCATTTCATCCTTAAATAAAAACTTGAGAATGAATAAAATAATCACTCTTTAGCTTCAATATCGAATTTTCAAAATAAATTATTCAAGTAGCAAAACGTACCACTTAGAATGTAAAATTAAAATCCTGTGAATTGAAATCTTGCGAAACGTAATATCTCCATTGAATGTGGTGAAATATCACGTTTTTGTAACTTTACATTATAAGCAATGTATAAACATTTCATTACATTACTTTTATACGGTGGAGTTTCCGAATGGGAAAGTTTGATAAACAAAGAGTAAGTTTGATAAAGGAATAATTCGGCTAAAGGACTTGACTTAATAATTGCATCTAATTTGTATGATACAAGTTCTGTATAGGTATCGTTCAATAGTATACGTCTTATGCTCGAGGTTGAAATTAATCACGCGCGCATTCATCCAGAATGTTTGATTCGACCGGATGGTGCACCGTTCACTGATTACTTAACAGTATTGAATATGGTTTAATATTAACAATGCGGCTAGCATAAAATGATGTCGGTGGAAATATCGAGAGCAATTTTTTGATTTGATAAATAATTCGAGTGCGTGATTATACGAGGTGTGTTACTACGCAAAAAATTACTCGAATGACTTTCGAATGAAGTCAAAGACAAGAAAGGCATGACGTTTTTGCTCTTTACGTGTGCCCATCGATTATGAAATCCGCAACAAGTACGACAGGCGTGTATAATCATTTTGTTTCTCGGGAAGTATTACCGTTCAGTTTACCGTGTACCTCGGTCGAAGACGCTTGACTGATGATCTGCTTCACGAAAGCCAACGAAAGATAAAACAACTACCTAAAGTAAAGCACAGTTATGGTTTTCTCGAAGAAAAATATCGAATTCCAAACTACCTGAAAAACGTTTCCACTTTTTTTGACAATGCTTCCTGATGATTTTATAGAAGCATCTGGAAATGATGTTTTTTGTGCCAAAGAAAAAAATCATCATTTTAATAAAAAAATTTTGTTTCTGCTTTTTTTTTAATTTTTTCAAATGTTATTTTTTATATTTGCGTTTTTGAGAATGAATGAGAAATGTATTTTTTCAGAATGAAAAGTGAACCGACTTGCATATTGGACATTCTAATTTTATTAGGCCAATAGTGTTCAATATGGAAAGTGATATGAAATCAGGTTTTTGTTTCTATCACTTGTTTAGTCAAATATGGATTTGGATACATAGAATTAATGAACAATCATTATGTAAAATCACAAGTTCACGTGCAAAGCCTCATTTTTGGTACCGTTATAAATAACAACTTCCTGTCCACCTCAAGTCTTGCAGTAACTCTAAAGATAGCATACTTATTAGTATTATTAATAATTGCATTATGATCAATAAAACTGTCACATGAATTATCGACAAATCCTTATTATTTATTTTATGCATAGTGATATACAAATATGTGCTGTACTCATTTTAATACCACTTTCAAATTTTTAGCGAATATATAGTTCAGTGTAATTTATGTCAGTCGCAAAATAAACAAACCATTTTTTCGTTGAAAAATTACATAATTATTAGTATTATTTTCCGAGTACCTTAATAGAATGAATAAAAACAGTTTACAATTGGATTATGGATTTAACTGATTTCATATACATTGGGCAATGTCTGGCTTTACGCAAAAACATATCAAGATAATTAACTCTATTTAAAATTGTGTTATACTGGAGAACTTAATATAATTTTAAATACATATTGAATAATTATTATTCAGTTTAATCATTTCGAGCTGTTTACTGTTCAGTTATATGAAATATAAAGCGTTGAAAAAATACCTCCAAGCAAAAAGAAACATTTATGATTTTTATATATAACACATACATGGCTTATATATGCATATCATTCTATGTGTGCATATTTTCACACGTGGAATTTTTCTTGAGTTAAGCCAGACGTTCAAATTATGAATAGAAATAAAAAAAGTAAATATAATTAATAAGTATTTAACAATTTATCAAACAGCGAAATTTTAAATAAATTCTTAAATAAAGATCGAACCAATTAAATGGAAGCCCTTGAATATAAATAAAAATATTTATTTCATTTTATTTACACGTGTTTGTCAACTTGATGAAATATACCTTTATGATTTATGCACAATAAGGAACTTATTGTGTATATTAAATATATTATTTGAAATATAAAAATGAAGTATGTATGTATGCGTATCATTAAAATTTGCTAATAATACAGCATTTTATATGATCGACGAATTGTACAACCGTTAAGAAGTCACGGTGTCGACTTTAGTACCTTTACGTTAACAAAGTAGGAATTATTGTTATTTATGAATTATAAATCCACGTCAAAGAGGTCAAAATATTTTAAGTCTGCTGTAAAAATTCTTCAACCTAAAATTAAAAAAAGAAATTGATCAATTTAATATTAAAATATATGTGAATAATTAAAATAGGATTTGTATCAAACTTTTACTCTGAAATTTGTCATAAATTTACTTAATCATCTAGTAAAAATAAAATCAGTTTGTGACCATTCGGATTTTATTGTAAAACTATAGTTACGTCGAAACATACTTTTATTATTATAAATTGAAATCAAGAAAGTTATTACAGTTCGATCAATAAAAGAAAAATAATAAACCTAAATGACGAATCGTTGAAAAATGGCACAGAAGTTGTAATGATTTTTTTATCAAAATAAATGACTAATTTCCCACGAACACTTTCCAGTTAAAAAAGTTCGTTTAAAAGCAGTAGCTTTT
Organism: Psix sp. ZL-2020; assembly: GCA_022817045.1. NCBI lineage: Eukaryota > Metazoa > Arthropoda > Insecta > Hymenoptera > Scelionidae > Psix > Psix sp. ZL-2020. Next base: position 7,860 of record JABFQD010003617.1, on the reverse strand, counting down.
CAATCGGCATTTCTTATCTCGAACTTCATTTTCCCCAAGGCCGAATGTTGGATGAAAATAATCAATTACAAAAATCATTAATTGATAATTCGCTGTAATCGAACGGATGAATTTTTTTAATCAACAAAAAAATTGATACGGCCTTTCCTTCATTCATAAAAAATAAAACTGATGATACGATATTGTGTTTTTTTAATGTGGCCGTTTCCTAACAATTATAACGGTACCGAGATAAATTAGTTTCGGATTTATCATTCAGAAATATTTTAGCGGTTGGTCGTAGCAAGGTTTGTAGGGCAAGCACAAGGTTGGCAAACACGCTTGAGATATAACATCCACCTGTAAGGCACCACTGTCTTCGAACACTGCTTACATACTACACTTGATTCCACTGCTTCGACGAACGGTTTCTCATCGGGTCGATGTCCTGCCAAAAACTTGTTAAACCCCGTTTTAAACCTTGAGAACCACTAATTCCTTGGTGCTTGTTGCGATTCCGACCCAAATTCAGAGCAACGTGAAAACAATTTGCCGACTTGCATTAGATAAATTAGACAGTTTTTTACAATTTATAGAACAAATAATAAAATTTATTTATGATTAACAATAAAATCCAAAAATAACTATAACAACGTTTTAAATATATTTCTAGTTAAAAACGAACAGCTTTTATTATAAATAAATTTGTTTTCCATAGTGTATGTCGATTGATGAAATTATAGCATAAAACAAATGTATAAAAAGAAATTGCACTTCGTGTTAAAAAAGATTCTGAAATTCAAATTTGTATAAATATAATCATTAAAAGATATAACGTTATCGTAGAGTTGATTGTAAGTGGTAATAATATCTCTATAAAGCATCAATTATAAATTCCATTTTCCGCGAAAGAATTGAATGAATCTTGTGAATGCGCAGTGATTGGCAAACATATTTACACATGTATATGTGAAATGAAAAGTGTCCATGCTTAAGCGATTTCTGTAACATTGTGGCATTTGAGATGTATGGAATACAGATTCCAGATATACATACATGCGAATCTTACGTTCGTCGTCGTAGAATTCCTTTTACTTTTGTGTATAGAAATCTGGAATTCCTTCCTTTCAATGTTAGCAAAATTATAAATTTCAATTTAAAAACTGATTGCGTCCAAAAATAACCTTGTCAAGGAGTTTACTATGTAAAATATGAAGATTTCAACTTTTAAACGAGAAATAAAATAAACCACTTTCAAAATCTCTATTAAAACTTCATTGTTTAATTGTACAATGTAAAATTGATTATAGTTGAATTTGTATTCTTAATAATATCAAGTAATTCAATGCACAGTTTCTTATAAGTTTCATTTATAATGAAGTTCATAGTTGTTTAGATTAATATGAACATAACTAGGACAATTTACGACTGTAGATTGTGAGACTTAATGATGTTTTATGGTTTGAAAACATTTGTGACACTTGTTGCTTTTTATATTTATAAGCTTTTTGTATTTATAAGCAGCCCTGAGTATTCCAACGAGACTCGTTCACTGCACGCAGCTTCGCGTGTATGCACTGGACGTGTTACCGGGTTGAACGTCTTTGAGAGCAGCGGACCTGATAACTGCTAACGGAATGCACTTACGCCTTTGCTACATTTTTTACGTACATTTCTGCTTCCATCTTACATAATCATATGCAACATATGGTCGTCCTTCCAATATTCTGTTGCACAATATAATATAATCCTTAGATTCACTCATATTATATATACGGAAGTCATTTTATATTAAATTAAAAAAATATTGCCATCTTGAAGGTTGTAATTTTTCCCATCAAGGTGTGAAGATAAGTAAATGTAGAAATGTTTTCATAACATTTTGTATTTCAAAATCAGTAGTCGATATTTTATTTTGCGTTTTTAAAATACAATTATTTCTTAAATTTTGTACCGGTATTCATATATTCACTACAAGGACGAACAATTTTGGCTTATTGGTTTAGGAACTTTTCTCGAAGACCTTTATCGAAGTTTTCATCAAATTGACTTTTGTCCAAAAATTTCTTTCTCACAGGGACAAGTTCAGGCACATTCCATCAAACGGTCCTTTAAACAACTTTTCCCGACCCAGCCTAATGTCAAAGTATGTCCGCATTTTCTTGTTTCTTGAGCTCTCAGTTTTCTGTTTGGTACTTTTGATAGTCAACGTTATTGACTTTTTCATTTTGCTATGTCGTATTGTCTGGCATAGTTATAATGATGATAAATAATATAATGATGTTCAGATCATCAATGTCAATACTATATAGTATTTCAAAATTAAGTAATTATATAAACGTAAGAGTAAAACATTGGTAGTAGATGTAGAAAGATATTTTCCGTTTAAAGCATTTTCCAAGTTGCTGAATATAATATTAACTTTGAGAATTATTTAACAAGTACGCTAGGAATGTATAACGTTAGTTCATATTAAAATATGATTTCTCATTTATTGGTTCTGTAAAATGAAATTTCATTGTGCAATGAATTAAAGTTTAAAATTTGGTGACATTAATATATTTAGTATTAATAACGACGATATACATATTGATAAGTTTAAAGAAATTAAAAGTTTTAAAATCACATGATACTTATAATTAAATTATATAAAACTTGCAAGAAGTAATTTCAAAGATAAGTCTCCACAATTTTATCGTTATGAACATTATAAAAAGTAACCTTATAATTTAATTAATTTAAATTGTGATAAATAATTTGAAGTTAATTTATGATTTAGTTAAAAACAATAATATTAATAGTTTAGTTCAATATATTTAGTAGTTTAGCTTTCTTACATTTTTTTAAATTTTAGATATAAGTATATAAAATATCGGAGATACATTATTTTTTATAATTTTGTAAATATTGTAGAGTGAAACAAAATTGAAAAAATCAATGTAACTGAACTAATTTTGAAATCTGTTAGATTTTATTTATTAATTAGAAAAAAAAAGAATTTCGATAATTATTTAATTAATATTGCTTTATTGATTTAAATTATCAAAAATTCAAACCTTTTATCCCGCTGAAAAAATTTGTTAAAATGAATGATACTATTTTGAGGTAACTACTAAGAAAAACTAATTTGAACTTCACTCGAACTCATTTTGTATATCGAAATTCTCAGAACAAAAGAAAAATGTAAACTTTTAATTTTGATTCATCATTTTTCATTTCCAAAAATTTCTTTTTTATTTTCATTCAGGTCTCCATCAATGTTTCTGTCACAAATGTCGACTCATCAAACCTGTTCGTCACCGATTTTCATTCAAAATTCACCTGAAAAATGGTTCTGTGCATAAAAAGGTGAGTAACTAGGCCCAAAAACGTAGGTCCGATTAGACAAAAGGCCAAAAGGTTGACAAGTGCGTTTAATCGAGCGAAAGTATCGTCTGCGGAGGGACTTTCGGAGCGTCGTGGCATAGTCCGCGGCCATCGGGCCCCTATCTGTGCGGCCGGGCAGGTATCCGCGCGGCTTCGGTCGCACTCGGCAAGCGCCGCGAAGAGCCTTTCTCTGTTGCACCTTTTCTTCGTCCTGCTCTCTCCTTTGCGCCAACTCCCCCAAGTGAGCGCGGTTTCTTGACTGTCCTATAGAAATGCTGGGCCCCGTAAATACGTAAACAGCTAAGCCAAGAGCCGTTCACCAAGACCCAGACTCACGCCGGTCCCCTTAGTCTCCAAGTAGCGGGCCGGAGGGAACAAGCTCCGCGACCCGGTATCCCAGCGGTCCGATTAACGAAGGATAATTAAATAAGAATCGGTTTTTTATGCAACTGTCGAAACCGAGACCCGCGGGTGCATGGTGTGTGTGGAAAATAGTGTTCCATGTTTCTCTCAAGAACTAGTCGACCGTAGGCAAAACTCTTTGGACGAAGGACGAAGGGATCGAGGCTGAGGCGAGCAAACAGCATAAGTAAGTTTTCGCCGATTTTCGCTCGGCGGAATATTGATGTGCGTCTACTTTTCTACTGGACGGCTGCCAAGACATACGCCCGTTTTCAACTTTCTTCAATACCGATTTCTGAGAATCGTGTGCATTATTTCGATCGATTTAGGAAAGAAAGTTGGTACCAACAAAATGGACGAGACTCGCATACACGATCGGACGTACCACTAACGCGTGACCCGGAACCCGGTTTGAAAATCCGCAACGCGCAATCAGCAATTCGAGTTTGGGCGCGTCGCGATTGGAAAACGCTCGAAAGTTGCGATTTCTGTCGGACAGTTCGATTATCCTGGGAGACTAATTGTTTCGGCCTCTCCAAATGTCATTTTCAGTTGTTCTTAAACTTTCATACTAGGACGAAGAAAATTTTCAATAGAAGATTCGGACTTCGGTGAATACCTGTTGCGCAGCTCACACGGCGCCACCTGACATTAAAAATCACGTTAACTACGTAACGGTCGGTTGATTGTTTTCAATATGATTATTATTCGCAATATTCATATCGCTTTTTACACTCAATTAACTTTTATCGTGAATGTGGCGAGAAGAATAATATAAAGAGCTGGATTTAATGGCAGAAATGTGAAATTAACACTAGTGATTTTTATGACTGGAGATTTTTTCGAATTTTGAAACGTGATGTCAACAGAAAAGCAGAGAAAGAATCTTTAAAGATGAGTCACAATGAAGTGGGATATGCTAATAGGCAGTTGCAAAAGAAAAGTGATGTTAATTCAATCGAGACAACCTATTGTATACCAAAATGATAGTTCTCTGATCGAGTAATAGGCAATACATATTTTTCAATTACCTAATTTTGTAGGCAGAAAGTACACACCTTTCTATAAATTAATATTCATTTCTTTAACAAGCTAAAGTTACAAAATAAGTTTTTTACAATAACATTTTACACCTAATTTCTCTAATACTCTTTTATACACCTAATAAGAGAACCTTATTTTGTCTATTCAATTTGAGGTTGCTTTACTATGTGATCTTCAATATAAGTAAAACTCATCAAACCATCAATTACAAAAAACAAATAAGAATAAATATTAGTATTCCTAACCTAACTTTTACGTTAGTTTTGCACTCTTCAATATGGCAACTTTACATTTGATTTCCAATAAAATGAATTTTAGCACACATGGTTTATGGTTGAATTGAATTAAAATAGATTCAGAGAAACGAAAAGTATATTTTCATCAATATTCGTATAGAGACAGTACCAGCAGCGCGTAAAAGGTTTGCCAAGTTAGGAAAATACGGCAGGCAACGAACTCAGGTTCGAATCCCAAGTATATTTCCGTGGCATATAACCGGTCGGGTAACGTAGACGAGCAGTAGATGAACAGTATAGATGCATCCTTAGGTAGGCGACCAAGCGACCAAGTGAGTCTTAACGCGAAAGTGTGTAGCAATACGCGACTATACTTGAACCGATTCTACACACATTTCCGGACTCTATCAGGATCCCGCAATCTCATAACGGGATTAAGTGACACTTCGATTCAATTGACAGTATACAACATCCGCGATACAATTGTTGATAATCACCTTTTTGTAAATTCAGTTCCGTTTTCATTGGAAACGGTCCTTTCGCACTTACTTCGACATGCGTTTGCCATTCTAAGACCATGCTTTGCGTGCTTTGAATACCAGTTTTCAGTACTATCAATTGCGATTTACAATTGTCGCCGATAACAGATTTATCGCAGTTAGAACTTCACTTAGTTGCACTTACCATGACTATTAACCTTAAAACATTAACCAACCGCTTAGACATATCTTGGGAAACTTAAACAGTTTGAGTTTAATTTTTACTATGAAAATAAAACAATTTTTATAGCAAATATGAAATTCATATACAAATATTGAAGTGTTTATTTTTGAAGAAGCCAAAATTTGAATGAATTTAACAAAAACTAACCTTAAAATTAGGTTAAGTTCTTTTTCGTATTTTCCACGATAAAACAACACTAATCATTTATACGCCGTTTGAAATCTTCGTCAATACTGTAGTGTCTCAATACTAACGGAACAAACATGCAAGTTTAAATATATATATTCAATATTCTATTTCGTGACGACAAACGATATTTAGCAAATATTGGTTACATTTCAGAGATACAAAATAACTCGAAAACGTTAAATAAATATCATTTAAGAAAAAGGAAAATGAATTATTTTGTTAGAATACAATTGTCATTTTATGACAGGTAAAACTTTATGTCAGTTTCGTTTGAACAGGTGCCGACTTTTTCATCTATGTATTCAGATATTAGGATGCAATAAAAAGGATACATTTTCACGACAAACCAAACTAATTGAATGAAAATTTATGACTTAAATTTAACTTTCTTAGTGAAAGACATTCAGATCTCATTCATAAATACAACATCGAAGCGCCATGCAATATAAAAATATATTGACATTGATCTCCATTCATGATAAAATTTCAATTTTCAAGTTACATTTAAACTGAATTGTATATACAACTCAATTCTAATGAATTTTTATTACTCAAAAGTGCATAATAAAACCAAATATAACTAATTGTTTTTTAAAGGAAGAATAAATATTTACCGAAAACATAAATTCAATTTAACGATCAATTGTAAATATCGCGTAATAATTATTTTATTGACAGAACTCATTATTATTATTTATTCACAAAATTAATGAGACAAAAATGTAATATTAGACAGAAAAAGTCTAAAATTTATTTTATCTGTAATTTTTATAAGCTAATAACTTTTAGAATTTACAAAACGTCAGTATTTAAATTCGATAATATTTATAGACTTAAAAATACAGTTTACTGAGAAATAAATTAAAGCATTAACTTGAAATGTAGAATATCACTCGTTACAGTATACTTGTTTTGTGAAAGATTACGAAATAAATATCAATCGTTAACTTCATTATTTTACACTGACTCATACCTGCATTAAATTAGATGGTAACGTTATATATTTCTAATGTACCTTTACAATATATTGTTGTAAAATGAAAATATCATTGCATATAACGAATACACCTTTTCGAGTCTTGTGTTTCAAAATGACTTTACAAATATTTTGAATAAGTTTAAAAATTAAAACCATGATTTATTTTTGTAATAAAACTTAAATTTTGACGTAAACAGAAAATTGTTTGACGGTACTGCATTATTAATCATACTATCTTAGTACATAATAAAAAAGTGATAAACAACTGTAAAAAATGTTGTTTGAAAAATGATGATGTACTGTGAAAGTGGTTATAAATTAGCAATAAGTACAAAAAATGGTTTAATAATTGTCAATGACACACCAATTTTACTGTTGCTACAATATAATTTTCTCTGCAAGTTGACACTCATCTATGTTCGGTAAACGCTTAGTAGAAATACTACTTCATTTACGCACAAGTCATCAACTTAGAATCAATTACTACAATCGACGGTAAATGGTGAGCATAGGCAATTAAACTTTCCCACAATATATAGTGTTTAAATGGGTTTCAATATGTATAAAAACTGAACTGATAATAATAAAATAATATATTGAAGTTGGAAAGTGGTATAATAACACAAACAAAAAAATTTTAAAGCATAATAACATGTGAAGTGGTGTCAAAGAGGATTAATCACAAATCAAGGGATAAATTAAGTTCAAACTATTAAACATTTTATTTGTCGGGCAAAACATACATAACAATACAAATACAAATGAAATAACATTATAGAGTGAAGTTTGTCTAAATAAAAACAAGAGCTTGTGCTGCGGTTGAAATTAGTCAATTATAATACAATTTCACAATAAAGACTTGTATACTAATTAACAATGGCAAATTTCAAATTAAAGTGACAAATAATACTATACGAATAGTACTATACGATTATATGATAG
>JABFQD010003616.1:0-12932 GCA_022817045.1 Psix sp. ZL-2020 | reverse complement strand
CCTCTCTTATGCTCTCTCCTCTTCGTTGACCGATGTTGTCTGTTGTACACATGAGATGTGTAGAGAGAGAGTTGAAGGGGGTACGGGGATGGATGTTGGGGGGAGGGGGTAGTGGAAGGGGGGGGGGGAGGGGGGGGGGGAGGGGGGGTGAGGGGTGGGGGGGGGGGGGGGGTGGCAAAGGAAAGGAATACATGAGCTCACGGAACGAAAAAGAGAGGCAGAGAGCACGCTGTCTAGAATAGGATATTAATAGCGAGACTCGGCCGACTGGAAGCCGGAACTGAGCACACCTCCGAAGAGGTCGGACGAGGACACCGATAGTGAGAGAGACGACTGTCTTATTTATAAGCACAATACCACACTCTACGAGCGGCTTGGTCTTAACAAGCTTCTCGAAAACCATTATGTACGTGTTACGCGATACAACATTAAGAGAGTTCCGAGGCTTTTCGTCTTTTTGGCCCGATTCCGTCGCTTGACTTTTACTCACCCACTGTCCTTAAGAGTATTATTCAATAGCGTACTGGAAAAACCACTCCAGTACTGCTATTTTGTCAATTACATCGATTCCACTTTTTAAAGAAAGATTTAATATTATACTTTAGAGGTTCATAAAATCATGAATTTTTTTCTGCAAAGTCGTATAAGAAAGTTTGCTAACACTACCGGAGAAATTTAATCATAAAAAGGATTATTATATATATCTAGTCGCATTTGTCTTCATAACGTTACTGTATGAGTGCTTTTACTGTTTATGATACAAACACAAATTTACTAATTTGTCAAATTGTAAAAAATGTAAATGTTCGCAAAACTCACACAAAAGAAACATTTGTGCGTGGACGAAAAAAAACTTTGAATCCGCTATATTAATGAAATGAGCCAAAGTTTTCACAAGTAAGCAAGACTGCATATATGCATTTGAGTAAAAAAAATAAAATGGATGATATATTTATTTAAAACATATCTCCTCTAAAGATTAACTTAAAAAATAAACATTGTTTGTACTTGAATAATTTTTGCTATAACTATACTACACAGTTTTAAAATTGCAATAAACCTTTTTTTATTTTCTATATATCAATCTTTGTTTCGCGTATAAATTAATTAATGCGCTATCATTTTTCTAGTAAGTTCTACGTAAGTCCTTCTATCAAAGTTCAATAATTCTAAAAAAATCACAAAAAGTCTAATTATATCAAATTAATATAACTATTTTAGTGATCTCAAAGATCTCAGATGATCATATGATGATCATAATACTATCGCTATTTCCTTATAAAATTAACAAAAATCATATTGAAAGATCATGTCATTTCGATTATTGATCATTATATATCACTAATGCTTATTTTAATGTCAACAACCGTATATTTATGACTTCCATCGACATTATTATTTCAGTCAATTCTAATTGACTGAATACAGTTACCAATGATTATCGATCATGATGTTCTAATCATGATGAATGTAAACAATCTTCAATGAAATTATGATGACGATTGATAATTTTAATCAAACATCATCCTATAAAACAATTATTTTACTTTGTACTAGCATTGCTTACAAGCACAAAAGTAATGTCTAAGATATATATGTAAGTATAGATAAGTAATGTATAGTCTTGTAATGACAACTTTCAATGTTTCAAATGAAACACATATATAATAGGTGATTGATTTGTTTCATACAAGTGTTTTCGTATAATATTGCAAAAGCATAATAATGTGATAGTGTATTGTGCCACGAGCAAATAACTATAGTTTTAAGTTGGTATCCTGAGCCGCAGGCGAGGGATGCCAACTTGATCCTAGTTGTTTGTCAGTTGCAAGCGATATTTTACTTTCTGAAGAAATGAAACATGGTGGTAGCCGGAAGGGGTACCAACACGCAGTTCTCTACCAGCATACGATCCAATATGAGGGGCAACAATATTATATGCATTTGAGTTTATTCAATAAAGCATCACATTAGACATTTTCTGTGTATTGGTCAAATAATAATCTACCTTATAAACTTTAAAAAAATATAAAACTATATAAGCATATATTTAAACGGAGGTTATTGCCTGAGTTTATATATGTATAACTTCTGACATATAAAATAAAAATCAAGATTTTAATTTTTTCGGTAATAGTTGTCAAATTTTCAGTAACTGTGAAACTACAATAAAAAGAATAATTAAAAAGTTGATATAAAAGTAAGATGACTTCTTTATAAATTATCATATCATTTTTGTATTAATTGATTATTTTGATTTTATTCTAGATAATATATTGTTAAGAATGTCTGATTGGTCTAAATGCATCAGTAATTGACCCTTAATATAAAAACACTTAGTGAAACAATTTTTTCGAATTAAGAATTCGATATCTCATTAAAAATAAAATTCTTTATATGCGAAAGAAAATTGTAACTTGACATACAAAAATAATGATAAAAACAACAACACAGTATATGCACTAATAATTTTTCCAATGAAGACTGACAAGAACTTGAGGTAATAATTTCCTGTCACGTATTAATATGAATCCTTCAAAACATATCTTTTATAAGCAGATTTGTTCCTTACACACCTTCAAATGCTTCATCGTGCATTTAATCTTACCAACAACAATAACAATTTCATTATCAATTAATGGCATTCAATATTAGAATCCTCAGCTTATGAATATATTCATAGAAATGAATCACTTCCGTAGAAAAATCACTGCATTGCCTCTACTTGTCATCCATTCTATATATATAACAACATTGGTACAGAAAACAAACCGAAATAGACATAAACTAATATCTTTGAGGACACTGCAATCAACACACCTTTCTTCGAGACATCTTTGATCTAGCATAAGTAGATAGAGGTAAAGTAAAAGGGGAGAAGGGCGATGGTTAATAGAAGAGCGTAGAGTGAGCCACAATCGGATGTTTATTTACGCTCGATGATTACGCACAAAGGCGATTACACGTCGCCTTATCTCCAGGGAAATTGGAACGGGGCTCAACGCAAAAATGTCGATTGGCTGAGAAGAAAAAGGCCGCGAAATGGAAAGAGTGCGCTTTGATTGAGTGGCCGACTGAACGCGAGCAACAAAAATTTGCCCGCGACAAATAACGCAATCGCATAAGTGCTTTTGTCCCGTTTGTAATGGCTATCGACACATAGTCGCGCGATAGCCTTGAAATGCCAGAGTAATCAGGCAGAGACAGGAGAGGCGAAGCGGTCCTCGTTGTCGCGATTAATCTTGCATCTAAATTGCCGGGGAATGTGACCCGAGCGAATGAGCTGAACAAAAGACATAGGGTGGCGCAGCCACGAGCCGTGGTGGGTGGCGGCAGCGGCGTCCGGCCGGCCGGACCTTCCGACGCGAATCAAATGCCTCGCGCGCGCGAGAATAAAAACAATAAAGATAATGGCGAAAAGAAAATAATTGTGCCAAGTCGTAGGTCAACACCGGACCGATACAGATCAGTGACACATGTTTCGCAAGCATTGATTTACCGATGCAAGCGTACTTGTCTTATGAACATTCCAATCCGCGGTTTATCACGTATATACATTCGCCAGCAGTACGCGTGCGTACGTGTCACACCATCACAACAACTACGACGAGGTTTACAGTTTCGAGAATACCGATCACCCACGCAGATTATTTGCCGTAATAAATCACGATGAAGAGCTGCTGTTTAGTTGCGCCAATCAAGTAGAACATTTTACTCAATCTTGGTAATCGGTTATTTGCAAATAATTTGGATTGTATAAGAATCTGACATAATTCTTTCAGTAAATAAAATTATCAATGACTCTGAGGAGGAAACAATAAATGTTAAATTACTGTTTCAATACTAGCATTTGAATATTCTCGGATAAATATATATACTTATTATTAAAGTCAAAATACGTTGAATTAATCATGTTTTTAACATAAAACGAATCATTCATTATATATTGAGGCGAAATGAGATGAATAATTATTTTAAACTTTTTATTACTTTTATTATCATTAATGATCACAAAATACCGGAAATATCAAATTTAATACACATTAAATCTATTAAACTTTCAAATTTGTTGCTCCAAATAATAAATTAATATAAAAAAACTGAAGAAATTTGAAAATTAATTTAACATATATTCTAAGAAAATCATACGCTAAAAAACACAGTATTTCATAACTAGTATAATGTTATATGTGGTAACAGTTTTACTATGTATCACAGGTAATGGAATCACGAGCAATGAGATTCTAGGATTTTATTGTTTTAACCGATAAGTGTTTGATCAATACTATCTGTAATACACAATATCTTTTTCTTAAGGTAAAAATAGAAACTATTAAGAATTTAACATTGCCATCATAACAATTATACATTGCTATAGTTTAAACTTAACTGATTTAATTTTAACGATATAAAAATAATAATCTATATATGTCCGTATCTTGTAAAAAAATTATTGGTAAACAAGTCAGAAGGAAGATATAATAATTAGACATTAAAGCTGAAATTATTTTTAAGTATGTTACTTCATATAAATGAAGTAACACATGAACAAATATATATATATATATATATATATATCGTTTATATTTATATAGTTATCAACTCTGAAATTCCATTTTCATCAATTTAAGTAAAGTAAAAGTATTTTAAAGTACTAAGTTGTTGAGGTACAATTATGGAAGTTTTCGTAGTTTATTTAAATCTTGTTTGTCACAGAAACGGCCAATTTGTTGTGTTAATTTTATTACACTTTTATATTTGTACGGCGACCATCCATCAGACTAAAAATATAAAGGATATAATTATTTATGATTGCTTTAATCACTGAAGACGGATATTGACAGAGAATATAGGATTTGCTCGGCATTGTTAATAATGAATGTTGTAAATTGACGATGTTGACTGAAATCGTACTTTAACGCCGAGGTGAACAGGGTCAATTGATGTAAATAGATATTAGTCATTCAATGGGAAACTATGCTCTCAAGCAAATAGTTTTACATACGGAATTGATACGAATTTACTACTCCAACAGAATTGCTCGGACCCTTTTCATTTATTAAAGCAGCAAAACTCGTTAACGTTAATTAATTTGAGTTTGAAAAAATTCCCAATTGTTTCAAATGGCTTAATTATTTCAGTGACATTAATATTAATAATGACTAACTCCGATTTTACATATATACAAATTACGCCACTTGACATTGATTACATTATGGGAAACTCCAATATACTTTTCACACTTGAAATATTATCTTTAAGATAAGCAATGTCGAAAAGTGGCGATCAACATTAAAAACTGTCGCGTTCAATTAACATCAGATACCAAGCGGTTAGACAGATTTGTATAATAATAATTAACTTACATCTTGATGAAAACACACTGTAAGTGTATCATATTAAATCTGACCATAAAAACGTTTTATCTTAAAAGTTATTTCTTGTAATAAGAATTCTTTCGGACGTGTTTAATTAATATTATTACGTAAACATTTCGCGAACAAATCTTAGAGCAATTTATAGAGAAATTTTACAAGTAGATATAACAATGAATAAAACCATAACGTTTTCTGTCGCCACCTTAAGACGAGCCGTCAACCCATGGAATTAAAAAATTGTCTGAATAAAAAGTCAGAATCAAGCATTAAAATCGCTTCGCTTGCTGGGCATATAAGCAACAGCGGGTTACATACGCGAAAGCCACAGGAGACAGCGATAACGGTTAATGTATTCATTGAGATCGCGATTCTTATAGAGGCAAAATATATATAAGCCATGAAGTCATAGCGGGATGCCAATAAATACGTATACACAGTTCATATCTCAACGGCTTTGCCAATTGCATTCGCGACACTTTCCAACATTAGCATAAACCATTGTCAGAATTTCGCTGTATGTCAATCTCATGACAGCAGATGTCAGACTTCACCATGAAATTAAATATTCGTGTATTGGTGTATTGGTATGGATAATTGATCACTTGAATTATAAGGTTCTGAATTTAGGTATATAATATTAATTTTAAAAATTTTTGATATCTTGAAGCAAATGTGTAGTTAATATGACATTTGAAATGTTATCTGTTGTGTAAATCCAAAGTCAAATGCAATATTATTTTTAATAGAAAAATACTATATTGTCACTTGTATTTTGTGACTACGAAATTCAGAAATATTGACTAAACTATTGCTCTGAATCTATATTATGAATTGTGATTGAATTAACATTCCAAACAAGTAGTGGAATATATTTTTTATAGATTCATATTAAAAAAATTGGTCACGTTTATTAGATTATATCTAAGAGGTCAAAACTTAAAAATACGCAGTTCATACAATCAAAAATTAATTATATTAAGTATTTCTATCTATAAGCTAAAATATAAATAAATACATAAAAATACACATGCTTGTGTGAATTTTTGAAAATTATATTTGAATCATAGTATATGTAATTAATTTATGTTCCATTTTCACTTGTAAGATTATTTCATACAATTATACAGATATCAAATTACCTAAAACTGCACACCATTTATAACCATTATTAAACATCATTTTCGTGTCTAACGTATTGTGAGGGAGCCACAAGTAGAGGCCGGACGACCAAGCATTAGCTGCGCAAGTGAAATAAGCTAACAATGGACGGACGAGTATTACCCTTTCCAAGTAGAATAAACCGAGGCTGGTTGGCCAAGCGACTATTGCAGCCAAGCCCGAAGACATTTTTACTTTAGCGAAAGATGCAGTGCGCGCCGTTGAATTATGTTCGGTATTTTAATCTCGAATGTTTTATTCAATAGAGCTCTTTCTGCGTGCACACATAACAAAACAACAGCTCTGTATTTTTACCTTTGCCTTGTCATTTTCATTTTACTTTCAATACGCACGCTAATTATGCTCACACAATAATGCTTGTTCACAGTTTTTGTCGAGCTCTTCTTTGCTCGCCCATTCGATTGAATGGAAAAATTGAACGCTTTTTTAATGTTTTTCGTGCTAAAGACCAAAAAGTAAAAATGACTTCTGAATTTAAAATAAATAAACTGAATTGTGAAACGCATATTTCATAACAGGCAAAGAAAAAAACGAATAAAAACAATCAATAGAAGCGATCAAATAGAATTGATTAAAAGTGTTTCCCGGAACAAAATCCTTAATTTGCCAACGATTTGTAACTAGAAAGATAAAATAAAATATGTGGATCGTCGCTTGAATACATAAACATTCAAACTTTCAGTTGTTTGTCACGTAAGGCAAAATAATTAAAAAAAAAAAAAATGATAACGAGCCGTACGAAATTACACTGTGCAGTTGGACCGGAATTCAAAAATCGTCGACTCTTAAAAACCGAAACCTCGATTAAAGTAAGGTAAAGTGAAATAAATATTTCTGAACAAAGACAAAGAAGCGGAATAATAAGAAACATTATTATGTGAAATGCAATTAATTTGATGACGCTAGTTCTAATTACGAGCAATGGTAAATAATTATCATGATATAATCACATCTTAAAGCATGACTGCGACTCTGAAATGGATAATTTGAAAAATGTTGTTTGAAAGAAAGTCTTGGTGATCCTCTTGAAACGATTTCTCGGCTCCGCGACGTCAAAAGCGAGGAAATCAACAATGTCGTAAATGGAAAGTCTCGTGATTCGCATTTAAGATCTCATCGACGAGACAGCAGCGGCAGCGACCGTTGCATTACGCATATATGCATCGATGAATGTGTATGTTTCAAATATGGCCCTGAACATGTACATAATGTGATCGAAAAGCTTTCGGACCGTTTCATTTACTTGTTTCACTCTTTACTTTTCAAAAGAAAGAAGATATTCTCACAAGATCTTGAATACATCGTTTGTTTATTCTCTTTCATTTGTAATTTTATTTTCGAAGCATAAAAAACATGAAATAATATTTATTTCTTGGTAAAATTGAATTTCCATGTCTAAATAATATTTATTCAATGATTAATTGAATTACTATTTAAAAAATGCTGTGTTTGAAAAATAACAAAAAGTTAATATCCCCTTAAGAAATATACACTGTTATATATTCAAAATTCATTCACTTAGAACTGATATGTTTTATCTGGAAACGAATAGGATATTATTTGTAACCGACTGAATTTCAGACACATAAAAGAGAACATTTTTTGCAGTCATTTTCAACGGTGTATTCTAATATTGTATTTCCACGATTACAAGTGAAATGTAAAGCATAAATTTTGGAGTACGTCGCATCACTAATAACCAATATTCATGCTAACAAAATTACATAATGAATGCCCTCACGGAATTTAAGCTTGGTTAAATATGATTGGTTAATTTTAATAAATGAACTCATATATATTAATTAAGATCTATTAATCGAAAAAATTGTTCAGTTGTCTCAACACAATTAAGCATTTAAATAAATTGATTCAATTTTAACTTAATGATATACATGAAAATGAAAGATATAAAGTAATGAGATAAATATTTTAGAAAAAAGTTGATCATCATTTTTTGTAAATAAATAATCTTTGGATTCATTAGAATATTTCCTACAGCATTTTCTGAAATCGATTTCATAAAAAATAAACCGACTTCTAATAATTGTAGAGACATAATAAAATGTATCCGCTATTATTGAACGAGTGACCTTCGAAACGATTTTCAATTTCGTACGACTGTTTCCTACAGACAATTTTGCAACAACTGCAAAGTGTAACAATGCGTATAGCGTTAAGCGTCAAGGAATTTTCAGTAAAAAAAATTGTGGTATTCGTTTGTAGTTCTTGTTACACGACCTAAATTCAACTAACTTTTTACGTTCCAAAAGTTCGAATAAAAAGTAAAAGGTCGCTGATTTCGTACAGAACATGCGACAGGCGGACTGTAAAATATTCGATGGAACGAATGCTGAAGTCGATTTAAAATTTTTACAATTAAAATATTTTACGAAGAAAAGAAAATTTTTGTTTAGACAATGTTCGATTAGACAATGGAAAAAAATTCTCTTTTATTGATTATAGATACTTCTGCAGTCATAAAATTTAATTATAAATTTTAACATCAAGCGACATACATTCATAACAATGGTCAAATATATACAAATGGTTAGCAGTTCTTGGTATTTAATTTTCAATCCCGAATTAGTTCATAGTCTGTCATACCATTTCTATTTACCAAATGTAAATCCAGTGCTTCAAGTGTCCACTTCACGAGATAATATTATCTCTGTCAATTCCATTACCCAGATCCGTTTGAGAATGCCAAACGCGTCGAGAATCAAAAGTTGTCAGCCGATATTTTTTATCCAACTGTTATAACGTGTAATACACTTTTTTAATTTGTTCCATATTTTTTGACAACGTTTTCGTTTTCTACTTAGCTTCATGCAGATAAATCAATTCCGATTTTTTCCCGTATGTTCCACTAATCCAACTATTTCCAATGAAAACTACATACAGGTATACAAGAAAAATTTATTCTGTCGGCCAAATATAAAATTTCAAAGACGCAATATACAGTTGAATGCAAAACGTACGCAGACGATAAAATTGCTTGTCTGATTTCACGTACCAGAATTAATGCTGCTTAAATTTTCTCTTTTTCGAGGACTATAAAACACTTTATAAAATATTTCATTCTATTTGACATACTTGTTTTCATTTCGCTCCGAGTGCTTTTTACGAAAAAAACATCAAAGACTTCGACTCGCGCACATTTTACATCTTACTTCGGACTCGGCGCCACATTAAATTTCGAATGATTAAATTAAAATATCGAAATTGTTATTCCTTTTCTTATGTAATAGTACGAGGTAATGATGAAATGTACGTTTTTCATTCGAGATTACTTTTCTCCTGTTAACGACCTCTTCATTTATGATTCAGAACTTTCAAAGTTTCACTTTTGTCATTGAAACCACAGCACGTTTTAAATTTGGCACTGAAACAAAGCATTCCTAAATTAGCAGTTTCAATGCTGTCAATTTTGTTTGAAAATAGTTACATTCATGGATTTTTTTATGAAGCATTATCTCCATATGAATTAGTCAAACTCAAATTATTCCATTTTCAAATGTCTATAAAATGAAAATAATATATTAATTCTTATCAATCTTACATTAAATATAATGTTCAAGTTTACAATATATTTTTGTTTATTTTATGGAATATGATTTGTACAAATATTTGAATAGTTAGAAACGCTATACTTACAATTAAAAAACTTTCAGAAACCGAATCAATTAAATTTCTATGTCCGTCAATATCGAACCATCAACTAAAACAGATTTTGATATACCTGGGACGAATAATTAATTATAAGTTGAATCCTGAAGAACAATAAAATGTTAAAGAATCAGATTACTGCATTTTCAATCCATTAAAAATTCTTCAGAAAATGGTATCGTTTCCCAAAAATGTCTTTTAAAATTCATGATATTATGATAAAAATATTGTTAACCAAGACAGATATTTCACAAAAATTACCATTTAATTTTGCTGCGGTTGGGAACAGTTATAAATGTCATGTCAGTCGCGTTCTATCCTTTTAAATGAAAAGCAACGATAACAGTGTAATGATTCAGATTTTCTGAACATATCTTCATGTCGTCTGAGAAAATGAGAAAAGAAAAAATGACCAATTAAAAATCGTGCAGAAATTATACCGATACTATAATATAGCAAAATATTTTTGAATAACTTCTTATAAAAAAGCATCATCAAAAATCAAAGAAAATCAATTTCGGAGTATCAAAGTGTGACAACAAGATAACCATTTGACTCAAAATTTGATCATTTTTAGTGAATCAATAATGAGTCAAATTGTATTTACAAAGCAGTACATACTAAAATTTATGTAATATTGCATCGACCTTTGCGCTAATTTATTCAGTGATAAATAAACTCGATGCCGGCTATTCGATTGAAATTAGTTTTACATAAATAATAATGTAAATTTAATATAATAATCTAATTTTGAAGTTTAGTACCAAAGCTAGTTGCATTTGTAAAATTGTATTTCAACGTTAAGCATAATTTAGCAGCTATTCAAATAGTAAATTGAATTTTATTGAAAACTGAATCATTAATTTTGTTCACGTGCTTACACCTTTTTTATATTCATTCAACGTTGATAATTCATAAACGGAGCGGATGATACGAGTTGTTTAGCAGTACTCAATACACTATATAATAGCTAATAGATAAAGAAATAAAAATAAGATTGTTCATTATGTTTAGAAAACAATTTTTTGTTCATTTCAATCAATGTTTTCAATCAATTTTTCTAGTTATTAATTCCCAATTTTGTTGTTGCATTGTGAAATCTTATTTTCATCAAATCATATACTATGTAGTTATTTTCGATGTTTAAAATACTCAGGAAAGTTACATTTAAAATTCAATTTTAAAATGGTATAACAATATCGTAGAACAAGTTTGAACCATATTTTGATTTAAGACACGACTCGAAAAATCGATATCGTTTCATATTCACTATAAAATTAATCCGTCAATTTGAACAAGATCATAATACTTACTTCCACTAAATACATTAAGTAAAAACAAATATTAATTAATAATTTTTAATACTTATATTTAACAATTAACTCATTATTTAAACAACAGATAATATAAATTTTACAATATTTTGAAACAGTCAACTGCGAAATTCGTATTTTGCACTTTAATATTTTAATGATCCATATATAACCCATATTAATCCTCAATCATTTTATATTTCAGTATTTAAAATTAATTTATAAAATCTGAACAAACTGATCATTAGCCTGTTATACGAAATAAAAATTAAAATTATAAATTATTCAAAAAAATATTACGATTGAGTACCGATAAAAAAATCTACATTCACGAAAACGAATACTATTTTCTAAATTAACGGCAAACAACGATCAAAAGGAAATATGTCAACTAAAACTACACATTGATCATAATTAATTGTCATGATCAAACACGAGATAATTAAAAATGTAGTGGTGTACATAAGAAAATGAATGAAATGCTAATGAGAGATAATGCATGTAACGTTAATGAAGGTATACGAAGCAATTTGGTGCTTGGCTAGTCGTAATTTCCGGCACGCAGCTGAGCTGTTACTCGACGATACAGTAACTTTCGGATCTAGGCAGCTTCTACTTGCTTGACGTTGTTTCTGGCTGCAATGCTGTTGCGAGTACAATTGCATTAACCCAGACCAAATCCAACATACGAAGCAATAATTATGCAACGATGTCTCAGATTCTGATTCTATCCTTCCAGGACACTACCACTATTATTCTAAATATTGACGAATTTTCTGATAATCTTCTATCATTATAATGATAAAATTATAATATTTATAACTAAAACATCAATATTCACACTTGGAAAATGGCTTCAAAATAATCATTGTCATCTTTACAATACATTTTTTTCCGTTTGAAAAAAATAATAAAAAATTACTATTGATAAAAACTGTATCGAAATTTTGAATTAGTAAGAGTTTTTTTATGCTTGACTTTGTCCATCTTTTATTAAATTCATAACACCTTTTAAAAAATTCAAATATTAACTATATTGATAAATAAAAATTAATCAATATTTTTTTCCGTTTGAAAAAAATAAAAAACGACTATTGATAAAAACTGTATCAAAATTTAGAATTAGTGAGAGTTTTTTTATGTTTGACTTTGTCCATCTTTTATTAAATTCATAACACCTTTAAAAAAATTCAAATATTAACTATATTGATAAATAAAAATTTGTTTGTTTACAATTTATCAAGATGAATTACTCGTCTTGAGTGATTCATAACCCGATAAAAAAGTACAGTTAAGCTTTTACTAGACAATTTTACGACTTGCCGCATAACACTCACAATTACGTTATCCACAATGAACTCAAATTGCTGCAAACATCTGTACAAGTTTTTAAAGC